>ML314789.1:0-102529 GCA_005239505.1 Nicotiana paniculata | reverse complement strand
ACAAGTTAAAAGTTTTTTAAAAAGCGGGTATAGGTTAAATGGGGGCGACCAAATAGGGTGCCCAGCTCAATTTTTACCAATATAGCTAACCCTCGTGTTGGGCCCGTGCAAATGCACGGGCAAATCCTTCTAATATATTATTACACCAGTATACAAAAAAAAAATTGCTAAAAATATATACCATGTATAGAATACCTCTAAGGTACTTATTGAGTATCCAGAGATTTAAAATATAAAAATGAAGAATAAGAAGATGAGTCATGAAATGTTCAAAGATGATAGAGTAGGCGAAAAATAGCGGAAGATCTCCCAGAAATTAAGGTAATTTTTTCTTTATTGAAGAGTGAGAAGAAATCAAATTAATAGATAAGGATAGAAACCGATTTCTCATTTTTAGTGGGGCAGTAATATTTATATGTAGTTGTATTAAATGTAGGTTTTGTTTTAAATGAAAGATATATTACGTCCCGTAAATTTAACAAATTTGATATATATATATATATATATATATATATATATAGTTGATGTGGCATTTTGAATAGAATATTTTTGTAAAGAAATAAGCTATATGATATGATTACAGCAAAATAAAGTAACAGACTTATGACTTCAAATTCATTTGGTTTATTAATTAAAAAAATGGTTGGTATCGTTTATGTTGAATTTTCTTACTGAAAATGTTTATTACAAGCAAGTTATATCCATAAGAGTATAAGTATAGGTCTCGTATTATGTTATTAGTGGAGTTGTTTAACTATTCAAGTTATAATAATCTAGTACTTTTGTGGATACAATAATTTTTCCCAAAGTAGTAACTTCTTAATGTGGACACAAGTATTTTCCTTTTTATAAGAAAAGGAGGTTATCTTTTTACCATTTTAAAAATTAAACGTACTAAAACTTTTACTCTTTATATGAAATTAGGAAAATTATAAGTTGAGAAAATGTATGTATTTTTACAATGAATATTTATATAATATTAACAGTCAACAATTGCAAATAAATGGTTATCATTTGGATAGTTATAGTATTAATAGTTATATTGATTAATATTGATATTGTTTGTTGTAATTATATGTTTACAACGATTATGTTACTGTATTTAAATGTATATGTATAGTTTAATAGTTAATTTGATTATTATTTTACATAGATATTTTAATAAAATAATAGTGTATGTATTTATTTGATATGGTACCACATGACCATGATAGAAAAGTATATTATAGTATCATATATAAAGTGTATTAAAAGTGAGTATTATTTTAAGTAATTTGAGGTAATTTTTAAATTAAGTGGGCAATTGGTTAATTACCGGGTAACGAACATTACCCAATTAACTAATAAGTGGGTAAAAGCTTAATAAATTACTCCATAGAAACGTGGTAGAAATCCACCAAGCTAAGAGGATGACTCTTAGTCATCTTATCATTAGGGTGGCAACATAACATTAATATGTACCAAGTTGATCATCATATGAAATAAGTCATTGGCATGATTTGTTAATAGTTCATGGGATTTCACTTCACTAACAGTGTAAGATTTAATACACTATCAGATTCTAGCTTTTTACCATTGTTAGACTTAGATGAAGGATTTCTTTTACACTACTCGTGGTAGCAGGTAATCTAACTTGATAGTAAAAAATAACTATACACTGTTAGTGCACAAAGTAAAAATCTACTTCATTTAAATTCAAAGTTTCGTTTGAATGTGTTCCAGAAGAAATAGAGAATGGGCGAGGGGATGTGCTCCCTTACATGTGTAAAAAGGGAGTGATTAGCTTTGAGTATGTATAAACTATACTAGTGCTATTCAATGAAAAAGGAGATGAAATCTGAAAGGAGATCATTACCTCAAGAATTTCATATGGATTTTTTCCTACTTCAATCCGTCGTTACGCGTTGTCGCAATCAACGNAGAGGACGTTAGCTACTTCAAAGCTTTCAACAATTAAAAACGATGGAAACAGTGACGATTGGAGCTCCTACAAAGAATATTATACGAATTTTTCCTTACTCCAGGTATGTTAAGGCTATCCTTTCTTTCTTTTGGCATGGTCCAAATTATACTGAAGAAACGAGCAAACACATAGTTTCTATAAATTACTCTATTCATAGAAATAGTAGGGTGTCTATATTCTTGATTCCCCATGAGAATTATTATTATTTTCTGTTCATGGGTCTCATAATAATACACAGTTGGAAAAGTTTATCCGGAAGGAATATTGAGATTATTACGTACTTTTCATGCATTTCATACATGTGCATTGACCCATCACCAGATGACGTTATATACGCGTATATATGTAAATATATGTATATTTCATATGGGATATGGGAAAAAGTTACGGCGTTATATACGCACCACCACCTGATCAGCTGGTATATGGTGATGATATTGCCCACAATGGCTGAAATATGATTCAAACGGCGTTATATACGCACCACCACCTGATCAGCTGGTATACGATGATGATTTTGCCCACAATGACCGATATGATATGATGGGATGCCCTCAGAGGTTGATGATGTTATGAAACATATACATATGCACGACATGACATTCATACGCATATGCATGATGCTAAAAGTGATTTATTATTACAGAGTTATCCAGACATACAGGTTGAGTCAATTACTCTATATCTCTTCCATGTCTCTTATGTATTTATTTATGTGCCTTACATACTCAGTACATTATTCGTATTGACGTCTTTTTGTTGGGGACGCTGCATTCATGCTTGCAGGTATAGATAATCAGTTTGACGAGCCCTTATAGTAGACGAGATTGGCATTCAGCGAAGGACCGGTAAGACTCCACCTCATTCGGAGTGCAACTAAGTCTATGAGTCATCGTGTCAGAGTTTTACTACAGACTTATGGGTAGGCCGGTACCCTGTCCCATTTGATGTCAGTAAATCTTAGAGGCTTTGTAGACAAATGTTCAGTTTGTATAGTATGTCAGAGGCCTTAACGACCCATATGTATTCATGTTTTATGAACGATAATTTATTGATACAGTGTTGTCCACTTACAAGTTATACATTACGAATTCTGGCCATCTTGGCCCATGATAGTCACAAAGAAAATAAATGAGTTATAGAATGGTTCGCTCGGGCCAATGCGGCACCGGGTGCCAACCACGCCTCCCCAGGTTCGGGGCGTGACAAGATATAATATTTTGACTGCAGAAATTGTGCTTTAGTACTTATTTTGATAATCACGTTTAATTTTTTAAACTGCTATAAAAGTAAATAAATCTATCATTTTTGAAATAAACCAAAAGTTGTGTTGTTTATATAGATATGTTTTAAAATATGACCTATCGCATAAAAATCTCATTATATATCATACATCTGCCAGCTATTTTTAGTTTAAAAGATTAGGTGGATGACTATTACGGTTAGTTCTTTGAAAAATTGGCATCCTATAACAACACATAATAGAAATTGGCTATTTTAGCCTTATATTAGGTTTGGCAAAGATAGCCCCAAACAATTGGCATTATATAGCCAAATATTAAAAAAACTACTCTCTTTTATATTCTTGTAGACACTGAAATTTTAGCAGATCAAGATAAATCCTAAATTTAAGACGATTCTTGAAATATTAGGAGTATATTAAGGTTTCTTGAAGGCTACTCTCAAAAAATCCTAACTTGGAGGCTACTCTATCCTAACCCTAGGTCACTCCTATAAAAAAAGGGTTCACATAATCTCTTAAAAAGGAGATATCTCGCAAATTGAAGTCATCTCAGAAAATCCCATAAATTCTCGAGATATTCACAAAGGGATCAAGGCATAAAATAATATCGTGATCAATAGACATGCTTCTTGATCATCAAATACATAAATGATATGTATATCATCCTACATTCGAGAAATACGCTGCTAAGGCCCTCGAATTACGGACAACAAATCGGAGGGAAGAATCAATGGATAAACAGAGTTGTAACCCACAATATTTATCAGTAAAAATCATTTTTCCTTTATAGTTGTTTGTGATTACAGTTTTATTTTTCTGCACAAAATTTATTTGCAAGCAAATTGGCACGCCCAGTGGGACCAAATATGCCCTCACGGTGAAAAGAATGTGGTGTCTTCTTTACTGGTACCTCAAGCCTCGTCTACGATGATCTTGTAAATCTACACCCTGACAATCCTTGAAGTAGCGGGCATTTGTGGATATCAAAATTTTATCGGATCAAATCCATATGAAATTTGGGTTTGATCCTAAATTTAAGATACTACAAGTAGAGTCCATCGAGCTTTCTTGGAGGCTACTCTATCCGAAACTCTAACTTGGAGGCTACTTTACCTGAAACCCTAGCTTGGAGGGTACTCTACCCAATACCCTAGCTACACCTATAAAAGGGGGCCACATATTTCCTTTGAGAGCATCTCGAAAATCCATAAAAATTCATGGAATGTTCATAAAGAGATCAAAGACATCAAATATTGTCTTTATCAAAGCCACTGAAGTGATCAACGGATGTTCTTCCTTTTCCTGGAGATCAAATATATCCTAAGGAAGTCCGCATCATCCTACATTAGAGAAATACGCTGGTTAAGCCCTCGAATCATGGAGACATATCTAGAGAGAAGAATGAAGGGAACAAATAGAATTGTACCCTCATCATTTTATCAATAAATTTATGTTTCTTCATATTTATATTGTGGTTGCAATTTATTTTTGTACAAAATAAATTTACTGCAAACAAATTGGCACACCCAATGGGACAAGTTATGCTCTTCATCTATTCCTCCTGCAAATCGAAAACTACAAGTTTCAAGATTATCTGTTGTGATGGTCGGGTAACTCAAGTCTCGTCTTCAAGTTTCAGCAAGCCTACACCTCGACAAATCTTGAAGTAGGGGGTATTTGTAGACTCTGAAATTTTAGCAGATCAAGATAAATCCTAAATTCAAAACGACTCTTGAAATATTATGAGTTTATTAAGGTTGCTTGGAGGCTACTCCCAAAAAAAACTAACTTGGAGGCTACTCTATCCTAGACCTAAGCCACTCTTATAAAAAGGGTTTACATAATCCCTTAAAAAAGAGATATCTCGCAAATTGAGGTCATCTCAGAAAATCCTATAAATTCTCGGGATATTCACAACGGGATCAAGGCATGAAATAATGTCGTGATAATGCTTCTTGATCATAAAATACATCAAGGAGATGTATATCATCCTACATTCGAGAAATACGCTGCTAAGGCTATCGAATTACAGATGACAAATCTGAGGGAAAGAATCAAGGGATAAACAGAGTTGTAACCCGCAATATTTATCAATAAAAATCCTTTTTTATTTATAGTTATTTTGATTGCAGTTTTATTTTTCTGCACAAAATTTATTTGCAAACAATTCTCTCTAAAAAAAAACTACACGCTTATTTTGGCTTCCCTCCCCCTTTCTCTCCTTATATTTCTTCTTCTATCTCTTCTCTTTTGCTCTCATAGTTTAGCAAAAAATCTTGTAAATTATGCAAAAAAAATCAGTGGGATGAAAAGGTAAGGTTGATCTCACATCAGAGAAAATCAGAAGCAAAAACTAAGAGAGAAAAAATATATTTCAACTTTGTTTTTCTTCTCTCTCTTTTTTTTGGTTGGATTGAATGCGTTGGTGTGGTTGAAATTGGTTGAAAATAACTAAACGAGGCTATATATAAAATTTGAGCAAGATTAGCAAAAACTAAGAGAGAACAAAGTATATTTCAACTTTGTTTTCTTCTCACTTCCTTTTTTGGTTGGATTAAATGAGTGAGTGTGATTGAAATTGGTTGAAAATACCTAAACGAGGCTATATACAAAATTTGAGCAAGATTAGAAGTGATTTAGATTGGTTTCAGGTAAAAAATCAGACCTAAAAATCCAACTACGACATGTTTATATCACGTTGTATATCGTGTACATCAGTGTATTATCACACACAAGTTTTTAAGGACGTCTGTGTATATCAATTAGTATATCGTGTATACAACACAATTGTTTGATGGACTCCCATGTATATCACATTATATATCGTATATATAACACAAATTTTCATGAACATACATAGATACACATAATATACATGAGATATCACTGATGTATATAGAGATATACACGGGTTACAATAGGGGATACACATATGGAGTCGTCTTGAACTTGAGTTTTCAATTTGAAATGTGTTTACAAAGAAGAAAAATAAAATTTTAATAAATGTTTTTTGATATACACATTGTTATTATGTGATACACTGTGATATACAAATAATATAATTATTAATTATTGATCAAAAAAGGAAAATAAATTTTTGATATAGCATGCTTAAGAAAGTTCTAAAATATAAAAATAATAAATATAATTGTGGGAGTAAATAATATTTTGGTATATAAAGGAAATTAATTTTTGATATACACAAAGAAGAAAAATAAATTTATGATATCTATTTTGGTATACACATATCCGATGTGCTATACACTATGATATAAAAATAATATAATATTTTTTATTGTGATATACATTGATATAAAGGCAGCAATAACTATATATATAATTTTATATTATTTCTATACAAGGAATAAAAATAAAATTTTAATATACATGTTGATATAGATAAAGAAGAAAACAAAAGTTGTGATATACATATTATTATTGTGATATACATTTATTGGCTATTTGATGCCAATATCTATAACTAGGGCTATTTTCTGCCAATTATATGGGTATGTTGTTATACCATGCCAAAACCTCCTAGTTCTTTTTACATTTGCCTTCCTATCCATTCTCTCTCAATCCAAGAGACTTTCATACCCATTCATTAGCCCAACAAAAATTAAGGTTACAAGAGCCCACAAATAAAGCCCAATCCGTCTTGTTCTATCAGGTTTCCTCTTCTGTCACATAATTGCCACGCAAGCGCCAACGGTGTAAGTGGGCCTTTGGACATAAGGAATTGTAAAAATCTGAAAAACATTATAAAAACAAATCAAGTGAAAATACATTTTAAAATTAAAGTTGTGTTAGAATATAAATATAATTTTAGTTTTTTTTTTAATTTTATGAGCAATATTGATTTCGAAAGGTGATAAAATGTGGGAAAAAAAAGTTAAAAAATTAACCGATTCTTTTCCTCACATATTTCTAGGCAGGGGTGTTCATGATTCGGCTTAGATCGATTTTTCCCTAAAAATAAATAAATCAAGTAAGTCGATTTTTAAAATATTGGAACCAAACCAATTAAATGAGTTTTTTAGCGATTCGATTTTTGTGGTTTTTCGGCTTTTTCGATTATTTATCGGTTTTTTTCTTAAATATAAAACATACACATATTCCGGCGACTACATTTTCAACATAACACTATCAAACCAATTGCTCTTACCATAATATATTGATGATAATTGAATAAAATAATGATGAATAATTTAAGTACTTATTAAAAATTGATTATTTTTAACATGAAATAATTCTTGTACTTAATAAAGCAAACTACCAATCAAACTAGAATGTAAAAGTAAATAATTAGATTATTGTAATAGCAAAGAATTAGACTTAAAATACAAATGATTGATATGTACCATAACATTTTAGAATCTTTATATAAAAATGTACATATATATATATATATATATATAGGTGTAATAATAAATTTAAATAGCTACTTTTATAGTCGATTGATTCGATTTTTTTTTTTTTTGTTAAAATCAAAACCAAACAAAATTTAATAGGTTTTTAAATTCAAAATTAAAACCAAACCAAATCTAAAAAGAATATACATTTTTTTGTTGGTTTGGTTCAGTTTTTCGGATTTTTGTGGACACCTTTTCAGCCATTTGACTCCTCTCTGTCCAGCAGTGCTCTTCTCCCAATTGCCATTTTTGAGTAATTTCCAGCTTTTTCATTCATCAAGCAAATATCAGAATTTTGTTCATCCCTTTTACTGCAAAATTCGCCTTTCTCCAGAGACTTCTTTGGCGTATTTTGGTGTTCAAACCCCCTTGTCCTTCTTTATTTTGCTCTTTACAATATGTCAAACTCAAAGATCAGAGGAGGTTGCACCATTTTGGGTAATTGTCTGAAACAAATCAATAGCGAAATCAGAAGAAATCTGAAAGATATTCATAAGCAAAATTGCACAAGGTACAAAATATTATCTCTTTTTTTCATCCTTTCCATTCTGGGCATTCCGCTCTCTGATTTCTCTTTCGTCTCTTTCCTTCTTTTTCTGACTATTTCTGCCGAGAGCCCAATGTTCAAAAGACAAAAATGCCTAATTTCAAACCCTATGAACAAACCACTCTATTTTTTTCAGATACTCTCTAAAAAAACCCTAGTTGCTCTGCCTCTGTTGGCCCTTCGCCATAGCAGAGGTGTCCTGTTCCGCACTTACCCGAGTTGGTGACTGTTCGCGGTATTAAGCTCTACCTCAAGTTCGAAGCCTGAGTCAAGTAGATCTGCTGCGCTCCAGTTCCTGCACACAAACAGGTTTTTCAACCCGTTTTTATTAAATCTTTAGTTTAAGTTTGTCATGCTGTACTCTATGCTTTATTTAGAGATCATGAACATGTAATTTTAATATAAATAGTGCTTTAGAATTTGTTATCACTCATGTATATAAGTCATATGTATCAGAGATTGTGTGCTTCGGCCATTTCTTTAAATCATGTTAGTAATCATGCCATTAAGATTTTTGAACATTATCTGTTAGTAGCATGATAGTGATTCCTTGGGTTAAGAGATTGAATATATTTTTTAGGCAAGACTGTCATGAGTCACTATTTCAGAATAGTAAAGTTGACTCATATTAGATAATTATGTTTAAACCATGTTAATGACTGGTATGTCAGTTAAAGTATTTCGTAATTAACTAGGTAATTTAAAATAATAATAATTTGTGTTTAATATAGGATTTGAAAAGATCAATCTCTTAACTGAAATCATGTACTTGGCTGATTATAGAACTCATTATTTTGAACTAATCAGTGTTGCTAAACTTTAACTTTATACAACAGTGGAAGAAGTATTCTGCTAGCATTCTTATTAATCAGAATATTTGAGCCCTTTACCGAAACTGCAAAAATCATGTTCATAGGGATATTGTGTTTAAAAGTTTTGCCAGAAAAGATATTGGGCTTCTTTCACTGTTTAAGATAGTCCCATGTTTTTAACTTGATAGTCTTTCGTTTCATAACTTAGAAACCATCATTATAAATGTTACTGTGCTCTTAATGACCTAAATTGATTAGAGAATATTAACCAGAATGCTCGAGACTTTGTGTTTTGGTACATAGCTAAGACTCAGCAATGTTTGAAATGAGAAGAAGAATATTCTGTTGAAATGTTAAGGCACCTTCTCTTGTTTCTTTCCTGCAGTAGTAAAAATGGGGATTTAGATTTTGTTTGAAACTTAGAGACCATGCCAATATGCTTAATTAATTTTTGCTCAACCTGTAATAGCAATCTTCTTAATGTTTGCTTTAATTAGTAACTACAGATGAGTTTTAAAATAAGTAGTGGCCTCTCTTGATTCGTTTAGTGTAATAAAAAATGAATCCGCGTTTTCTCGGTTAGCCAAAGAACACTTCATGTCACAAGGGAATACTTCGTGTTATATAGTGAAATTGGATGTTGATGAAGTTATTTGAAATCTTTGTTAGGTATGTGTCTTTGGTCTAAACCGAATGGGAAGTAATCTGCTAGTAGTTTTTTTAGGACATATGCGTTTGGAAATCCTTTAATTTTCCATGTATGTGCTCTCTGTAAAAATGTAAAAATATGTGTCCTCTTATGAATCTGTAATTTGCTCTTAAGCTATGAGAATGATATACTCAGTTGCCTTTTATTTCCTTAGTTGTTTAAAAATAGGCGTAATATTTTGTTAATTATGGACTTTTAAAAGGTACTCACCTAGCATTTTGTGGAGTCGCCACTAAGTTCAAAACAATTTTGGATAATAAAGATGTTTGTCAAGTCACACACCATGTTTTGAGTCTGGCACTATATTATGGATTAAATTGCTTTTTGAAAATAGCATATACATATTTTATCTATCTATTTGAGTTCCATAAGTTATTTACTTGAGACTTTTAGAGTAGCAGTATGTGGCCGTTTTAAGTATATGGCCGTATGTGGACGTTTTAAGTATTCTTTCTTATTCAAGTAGAACTCGTCTTTTTAAGAAAAAAAATTAGACAGGGCTTCTGCCAGTCTTAGTTTAAGTTTCGATAATCCTTCATGTTGTTAAGGTGATTAGGAGTGGTTAAGTTCTTGGAATTAATGTTTGCGCTACTTTTATCATTCTAAAATAAAAGTTAGATTTTACTTGGTTTCCAAAAAGTTCGTTTTTATTAAAATGAGGCATTAAGTCAACGAGACATTTAAACTGGTTTTGCTTTCAAATTCGCTTAAAACATTAGCTTCATAGCAAATTAACAACAAAAACAACAAACCGAGTGTGTTCCCACCGATTGAGGTCTGGGAGGGTAGTTTGTACGCAGACCTTACCCATACCTAACAGGTAGAGAGGCTGTTTCTAATAGACCCTCGGCTCATGAAGGGAAATTTTGTAATTAATATGAACATATTTGTTGATTGAGTTAGCATACCTTTGCCCATTCAGTAACATTTTGACTATGAAAGCACTTCGTTAAAAGCTATTTTTGATACACTAGGGAGTTGTTTGGTAGGAGGTATAAGAATAGTGCTGAATAGGATGTATTAATAATGCTGGGATTAGTTATGCTAGCATTACTTATGCTGATTCACTGTTTCGTTTGGTAAAGCACTGCATAAAAAAATTGCTCTTGTTATAGGTTTTCTTGCTCTGGGTGTTTACAGGGCCCCTGGCATAGTGACCATTTTTCCTTGTTGGCGAGATGTCAGCACTTTTTCGTTATTTTTCTACAAACAGAGGACAATTATTTTTGGGTGTCCTTTCTGCTACGTCACTTCCGTTTTGGTCTAGGAAATGCCATTTTATGAAATGGCCATTCAGTATGAACTCTGAACTCCATGCATCAGATATATATAAAAGAAATGCACCATTTGCGGTTAGTATACAAGCCAAAGCTTGGGACTCTGACAGGTGAATTGTAGAGAGTACACATTTGTTTGATATTATATTTGTTTGAAAAATAGAGTTTTTAATTGGTTGTTGTTCAATGTCACTTTGTTGTAGTGCATCTATTTGCACTCGTAATGGTTGTGGCATAATCTGGTCTGAAGGTAATATATCATTATTACCTGTTTCCATGTGATCCACACTACCATTGGAGCTATTCGGTTAGTTAAATACTTACATTGTCTCTTTTTAAAAACTCTTTTTTAAAGTAACTCATGAAACTGACATTCTTTTGATCTCAGCGTGGGTCTTTATGATCAAACTTGGCACGCTGCTGTGTTGATCAATGCGGACCCTATCAGTGATATTGTTGTTCTATCTACACATCAAGGGCCCAAAATTGGAATTAAAACCCTTGAAGCTCCGAAAAGCTGCCAACGTAGTCATTGGCGAAAAAGTTTAGGAAAAAGTTTATTCTATTGGAAATCCCCTAATAGCTTTTACTTTTCTTTTATGTTTCTGAATCACAAGTTGTTTTTAATATAAAATTAATTTGTTTGCAGTATGGTTTAACTCATTCCTTCGGCGGCGGAATAGTCAGGTGTTGAATACATGCCTTTTCTTTATGTTAATTGTATCATAGAGTTAGTAGTTTAGCCATATATTAAAGATATTGAGCAACTTGTGCACTTTTCTCTTCTATCTCCCTTCGTTTCTATCCTTATCCGTGGACTGTAATTCCTATGTTATCACGAACTCGTCAGTCAAAAGTTTGACACCAATTTTTTTTTAGTGGTCATAGAACATTTCCAAATGAGAAAGGCCAAACAATCATGAAAGTAATCCAGTCAGATTGTGCAATGAAGGAGGACGGCTCTGGGGCCCATTACTTGATGCTTGGGGCAGATGCATTGGAATGTGCAGATCTAAACGTACCCTCACGATGTGCTTTGCCTCTGCAATTGAAAATAGCTGACCCTTTTTTTGTGCCTGTTTTAGGTTTCGGAGACTGTCAGTCTATTGTTGAAGCTAAAAGGCTCACTTTTTACTAAAAAGAGGTTTAAATATTTTTCTGAAATGAAATTGATAGCTAAAAGGCCCACTTTAATAGCTTGCTCATACCTTATCAATTTTATCAGTTTCAGAAAAATATTTAAACCTCTTTGTAGCAAAAAGTGGGCCTTTTAGCTTCAACAATAGACTGGCAGTCTCCGAAACCTGAAACAGGTACAAAAAAGGGTCAACTATTAAAGCCGCAATATTAAAAAAATACTAACTTACCATTTTAATCGCAGATGCAAAGCATGAGGGTACGTTTAGATCTGCACATTCCAATGCATTTCCCCAAGCATCAAGCAATGGGCCCCAGAGCTGTCCTCGTTCATTGTACAATCTGTCTGGATTACTTTCATGATTGTTTGGCCTTTCTCATTTGTAAATGTTTTATGATCACTAAAGAAAAAATTAGTATCAAACTTTTGACCGATGAGTTCGTGATAACATAGGAATTACAATTCATAGATAAGGATAAAAACGAAAGGAGAGAAAAGTGCACAGGTTGTTCAATATCTTTAATAAGTCCACAACTCTATAAAAACTATTGAATCTGCTTTGCAAAATTTAAAGACAAAATTAAGATATATGGCTACTACTAACTCTATGATACAATTAACTGATAAAGAAAAGACATATATGTATTCAACACATGACTATTCCGCCGCCGAAGGAATGGGTTAAACCATACTGCAAACAAATTAATTCTATATAATAGAAGACGAGGTCGATCAATGGTATTATGGTCATTTCAAAAATATAACTGTATTGTTTGTTTGTACAGTAGGCTCAAAAGCTTGGTTGTAGCCTATGGATTCCTAATGACTGAAAAACAAAATCAGCGTGACCTTAATCTATTGAATTCTTCAAGTGGACCCCACTTCCCATTCAACCTTAACTTGCTTATTTAAATGCACTACTTGACTACTTTTACTTTTTGGTTTGTTTGAAACTAGATTACTTCTCTATTATCACTTTCACGGTTTAAAAATATTTTTTCAATAAGTATTTTTAACTAAAACAATTATCTGTTAGGCAATTTATAATTTAAACGTTCATTTGATTAAAACATATTATGGTAACATACATTTATATATAATAATTCTATTATCTTCTTAAGAAAAATTATTTCATTTGTTTTATTTACTAAATATTTTTGGTAAATTATATTTAAAAAAAAGCGGCAATGGTTTATGTATATTTCTATTAAAAATGTTCTTATATTAATATCAATTGATATCATTTTATTCAAATTTTCATTAAATTACAATTTCAATTGGACACTTGATAAATCAGGAAAAAGATATATTTAAGAATATAGTTTCAAGTACCATTTTTATTAAAGGATATTGAAATTTGTTTAAATTATATAAAAATAATTCCTTTATGAGAATAATCTAATTTGGGGAATGTATTTTCTTTACTATATATTAGGCAGCATGAGAAGTATCATTTATGTATGATTATGCTTTTTCTTCTATGATCAAAGTTAGTTGAGTGCTTCCTCTGTTTTTAATAAAAAATTCAACATTATATAAATTTCAAAAATACATAAATAAAAAATTAACTATTTTTAGAAAATGCTCAACAAAAAATTATAAGTAAAGAAAGTGGTACTACACCCTAGAGTATGGATATCTCAATTATATCAAATGAAACTAGGAAAAATGTGTGATTGAAAATTGTATTTATTTTATGAATTATCCAAATATGTCTCTAGAATAAAATACAAAATTACTTATTATTATTATTATTTTTTCAATAATTCAAAATCACGATTATTATTTCAAAGAACCAAAAAAAACATTTTTGCATCATCTATTTGGAAATTAAATGAATATATTTTATTATTCAAATTTGTATAATAAAAAAGTAAAGCAATATATTAACACAATTGAAAATACTAAAATAGTACAACTATATATTATTCAATTTAAACAATGAGAAAGTACATCACAACTTATTTTTCAACTAACTTTTTAGTCAATATTTTTTATAATCAATTTTAAGTTTGGTGGTACAGAACTATTTGTTTAAATTAAAAAGTATAGAACCTATGTAGAAATACTCTAACTTGTACTTGAAGTATTATATAATCTTTGTTATAATAAAGTGTCGGACTTCGACAAGTATTACAAAGCGATTGCGGTAATACGATTTCAGAAAGATTAAAAATGCACGTAACACAAGAGATAAAAATAAGATAGGCAAACATGATTATATTCTATATGTTATCACACAAAAGCCTATTTTCTATCTTCTTTTTTTAAAGACGAATAAATGTGTAATTATTAATAGATCAAAAAATATTAAAAGGAAGAAAACAAGAAAAATGAGGGGCTTTTTTAAGTTTTAGCTCGTGCTAGAATTATATTCGATGGCCGAAAAAGTGCATAGTTTTTGTATATAACATAAAAATGTATATATATGCACAAAAATGTACAAAGAACATACATATTTTTGGTTATTGTTTTGATCCTGGCTATATAATATTATTTTTTCAAAATAGAAAAAATAACAATTGGGCCCGTGCATAGGGGAATACGCCATCTAATTTATATTAGAAACAACTTGTGATTCAGAAACATAAGAGAAAAGTAAAAGCTATTACGGGATTTCCAATAGAAAAACTTTTTCGCCAATGACTACGTTGGCAGCTTTTCGGAGCTTGACGGGTTTTAATTCCAATTTTGGACCCTTGATGCCTAGAACGACAATATCACTGATAGGGTCCACATTGATCAACACGGCAGCGTGCCAAGTATGATCATAAAGACCCACGCTGAGATCAAAAGAATGTCAGTTTCATGAGTTACTTTAAAAAAGAGATAATGTGTTATAAAACAATAAAAGAAAAAGAAGAATATTACAGAGAAAAATTGTGAAAGAGGATTCTTATTGATTTATGATGAATTACAATGGAATAGAATCCCTCTATTTATAGAGAAAAGTGACGTTGCAACCAAGTAACAAACCATAAAATTTCTCTAAAATAGAGTCATTCACATTAAATACAATTCTATTTATAATATCCCCTTGAATGTCTATTCAACAGATAATTGTCACGACCCAAAATCTAATCATGTCGTGGTGACGCCTATCATGATACAAGGCAAGCTTATATTTATGAAATATTACTACTGATTGATTTTAAGAATTTAATAAAACAATACCAATATTAAAATTTCTCATAAACTAAATCGATTCTAAATATAATTAATATAAAATACGGAAACGAGCTCAATACAATCGAGGTGTCACTAAGTCATGAGCGTCTAAAACTATGAACTAAGATATATAAACTATCTAACTGTCCAAAAGAAGAAATGACAAAAGGAGTAACAAGGTTCTGCAGACGCTAGCAGCTACCTTGCAATCTCCACAGATAGCCGGTCTGAACTCAACGATCGACGCGCTCTAACTCACCTGGATCCGCACATAAAGTGCATGGTGTAGTATGAGTACAACCGACTCAGTAATAATATAAATAACTAAGGAAATGAGTAGTAGTGACGAGCTAAGCAAAACAATCCAATTATTTATTTCAATTTTAAAAATGAACAGGAAAAACACAAGTAAATTCCATAAATCAACAAATGCTACAAGGAAATTAACAGGTAAAAAATTGCAGCAACAACAAAAGTGAATGAAACCTCACAACAATGTCACTCCATCACTCAGCACTGGGCACTCTAATACACTCAACACTCAATAGGTACCTGCACTCACTGGGGGTATGTACAGAATCCGGAGGGGCTCCCAAAGCCCAAATTCAAAGCACAGACAATTCACGTGCCATAATATCAATACTTGGATCCGCATGGTCAACTCACGTGCTACACGGACAACTCACGCGCTATGGTATCAATAACTGGGCCCGCACGGTCAACTCACGTGCTACGCGGACAACTCACGCGCTATGACATTAATGTCCTCAAAACCAGGCCCTCGGCCTCACTCAATCATGTACCTCACTAGCCTCACCATCATCAACAAATAAGGGGACACAACCCACATCAAGTATCATAGCATATTAGCAAATAATAAAGATTGAGGTAAACATGTACAATAATTTCTATGATTGAGTATAATTAATGTGAGCGTGAATAAAGCCTAAACATGATCTCTAATATGAAGACATACAAGTTCAACAGCAAGTAACTACGTAAACACAGATGAGGGCCATGAGGCCTCACGGGAGGGACCAAGTCTCCATCCCTCGAGGTATACACCTACACGCCCGTCACCTAGCATGGGTATCACCTCCAAACAGTCACACGATATCAAATTCTCCGGGTTTATACTCTCAAAGCCAGAGTTAAAACTGTTACTTACTTTAACAACGTTAAAATCTTTCTCCGGATGCCCTCGTCTATGGACTCGGTCTCCAAAAGCTTCGTATCTAACCATAATCAGAATAATATTATCAACATAGGCCATAGAATCGAATTTCACAAGAAAAACTATAAAATTGGCCAAAAATCCGAAATTCGGCCAACACCCGGCCCCTGGGCCCACATCTCGAAAATAGTTAAAAATGACAGAATAATAAACCTCGTCCTCTCCCGAGTCTAACCATATAAAATTTGTCTAAATCGAACTCTGTTTGGTCCCTCAAATCTTCACTTAAAACTCTCCAAAACTCAAGCCCTAACTCCAATTTCACTTTGAAGTCATCAATTAAATCCCAAAAACGAAGATGGATTCATGAAATATAACCAAAACCGAATAGAGAACACTTACCCTAATCCCTATGGTGAATTGCCTCCAACGCCCAACTCCGAGCTCCCCAACTCAAAATATGACCGAATGAACAAACCCTTATTTTATATATTTTTCTGCCAGCTATTCTGCCTCGTTTTTAGTGCCAAACAATCCCTAAACTCGCTTTTTATGCCTCTAATGGATTCATTGTGAAATTCTTGTGAAGTTCGGCTTTTGAATCACTCAATTTGACCTTATAATGAAGGAGATATGCTGGTTTCAATATTTACAAATAGTGCAGATTTTTAAATACGCCGTGAGTGGCAATTTCGTAATTAATCTGAAAAATCTGACAACATAATTCTTAGTAAAATGACCATAAAATCCTCATACGATGTCCAAATTTGATGATTCTTTTTTATACGAGTTCGTAATTACGATACAGATCTAATTCTTCAAAAAAAGAAATCGGAGTTCATTTGTTCAACATGATATCATTTATGTTTAAAGAAACGACGTCGAAACATAAGAAAAATGAGCGCAACACAACCCAAACCTATCCGAAACTCACTCGAGGCCCTCGGGACCTCAATCAATAATTTCAACAAGTCATATATCATTACCTGAACCTAGTCGAACCTTAAACACCGAATCAATCTCGGATTCAAGCCTAAGAACTTCTAAACTTCCAAAATTCACCAACGACGCCGAAACCTATCAAACCACGTCCAAATGATCTCAAATTTTGCACACACGTCAAAAATGATACTACGAACCTACTCCAACTTCCGTAATTCCATCCCGACCCCGATACCTAATTTTCCACTGCCGACCAAAATCACCAAATTTTTAACTTTCGCCAATTCAAGCCTAATTCTACCACGAACCTCCAAATTACATTTCAGACACACTCCTAAGTCTAAAATCACCCAGCGAAGCTAAAAGAATCATGAAAATCCATATCCGAGTTCGTTTACTCATAAGTCAACTTCCTGTTGACTTTTCTAACTTAGCTTTCTAACTATCTAAGTGTCTCATTTCACTCCAAGACTACTCCGGACCCAAGCTACCAACTCGATACAACTCAACATGGCTGAACATAAGGTTGGCAGGTGGGCCGAGCCTGACTCGGGACTGCACCGGGTCCGCGGCTCATGTGGGCTTGTGGGCTAAACGGGCCGGCCTGTGCCAGGTTCGGTCTTGGCGGGCCTCAGAGCCCATATGGGGTGGGCCTTTGGTTTGGAACCGTGAGCCCGGGACCGGAAGGCGGGCCTGAGCCGGTTCAACCGGGCCAAACAGGCCCAACGACTCTTTTTAATTTTTTTTTAATTTAAAAAATAGCCAACGGTCAGAATTTTAAAATCTAGTCGTTGGCCCTTTAATTTAGTCGTTTGACATTTTTAAAAATAGTCATTTGGCCCCCAAACTTTGTTTTAACCCCAAACTTTTTATAATTACACTTTTCCCTATTCTCAACTATAAATACCCCCTCATTCTTTTATTTTTACTCACAAAATCATCAATCTCTCTGAAGCTCTCTTTAATTTTCTTCTATAATTGCTTACTTTATTATTGCAATTTGTGAAAAAATATGAAGTTTGTGAATTGAAGTATTCAAGTCTTTAACATTATACAATTTCAAGAAGTTGTTCGTCAATTCGGTAAACTCGTTCTAACTCTTAAGTTTTAATATTATAGATTTGTTTGTTTAATTTATTTTCCTTATAATTAATATGGACTTTTCTTTAAAATAAATGTTTGGTGGTAAGGGAAAATCTAAAATTGGTGAATCTAGTAGGCAAGCTACTACTACTCCCCCGGCCCCCGCTCCCCGACCCAGACTTGTTACCCGTCCTCCTCCACCTGTTATTCTTGATAGTGATAACCCTTGTTTTCAATTTGCCGATAGTCAATTTATACATGATCTTACACCAGGTTCACAATTAAATGATGAATATATGAATGCTCTTTATGGTAATCCACCTATCGATGAAAATGATAAGGAAAATGTTGATTTAGATTAAACGCAACCGGATTTAGAGGATACACCTACTAGTCCTGTTACTAATCAAACTGATAATAATCCAAATGATCCCCCGACTAACCCTCCTGTAGTAACCCTTACTTTTAATAGAAAACCTTCTAAACGGTCTGAAACATCTCTTGTTTGGCACTTTTTTACTCAACTAAAAGATCAAAATAAGGCTATGGGTAAAACTTGTGGGATCTTGATGTCTCATAAATTTACTGGAGACCGTGGCGGTACGGGTAGTTTGACCAAACACCTAATGAAACACCCTAATGATAACGCTAGATTTCTTCAAATGAAAGCTGCACAAGAGGGGACAAGTGTAGGTACTCAGGTTAACCCTAGTACCGGTTCAAATCTAGTTCAACCGGGAATTAACATTGTTACCGGTGGCATTTTGTATTACGATCCAAATAAAGATCGTGAAGAATTGGCAAAAATGGTTACTGTTATGTGCTTACCATATAGTTTTCCCTCTAATCCTCACTTTGTCCATTATATTAGAAGAATTTATAATTCTACTTATAAATGATAGCCTCGCACAACCGTAAAGGCTGATATTTATAAATATAAACAAGAATATGAACAATATTTGCGCTATTTATTTACTCATATTAGTAATCGCGTTTCTATTACTACTGATATTGGTAGGAGTGATAATGACTGTGATTATATTACTGTTAGCACTCATTGGATTGATGAGTAATGGATAATGAAAAAGCACATTATTGCTTATAGAATAATTACTTCAAGTCACACATGTAAGTTTATTGCTAAGACAGTTCCAGATTTTTGTAGATATTTTTGTATTAGAGATAAAATAATGTCAGTTTCAATGGATAATGCTTCTAGTAACACTAATGCTATAGGCTTTCTTATAACTACACTAAGTCCTGCATTTAGTAATATTTTTCATGTTAGATATATTTGTCATATTTACTATTTAATCGTCGGTGATGGTCTGAAAACTTTAAATGCTGAAATTGCAACGGTTAAATTCTCTCTTCGTTGGCTTTTTTATTCAAACCGTAGAAGTAGAGTTAGAGAATATTATAAAAAATGTGATGAATTTGGCCTTAGAGAAAGAAAGGTTCCTAAACCTTGTCCGACTAGATGGAATTACTTGTATGAAAGTTTAGTTGTTGCATATGAATATAGAAACCCAATAAGCGCAACATATAATGCTCGTGTTGGTGGTGGTGATGATGATGATGATGAGCACCTTATAAATCAAGATTGGGCTAATGTTAAAATTCTTCTAGATTTTTTAAAACATTGTCATGTTGCTACAAATGAATTATCTGGGCAATATTATGCTACTATTTCTAACTGTTTCGTTTATATTTCAGAACTTGCAGAATTATTTACTCAATTTTCAGAGGATGGGATAGTTAAATCCTACCATGAAATTATGAGGTTCTCACTATTGGTGTACTCAAATTTATAATGCTTTACTTTCACCTGAGGAATATGCTACACTTAAAGATGAAAAAGCCTCAATTAAAATAAATGCTCAAACAATTTATAATGCTTATCAAGTTGCATTAGATCACGCTAGACCAAATGTTCCAACTCCTACCTCGTCTAGCTCGCAGTCATCTAAAAGATCTGCGGGACTAAGAGCACTTAGTTCTTGGACGAAGTTCAGGGGTTCTCAAAGTGATAATATTGGTGATAGTTCACAACTAAATGAGCTTCAACTTTATTTGTCGTAGGGAACTGAAACAGAGAATCCCGACGGCACGTTCAATGTTTTGGAATGGTGGAAGGACAAAGAAAAACACTATCCGGTTTTTTCAAGGATGGCTCGAGATATTTTAAGTATTCAAGCTTCAACAGTGGCATCAGAGAGTGCTTTTAGTCAAGCGAGACTTCAAATCGGTGATCATAGAGCGTCTATGAGGGAGATCTTGGAAAAATCAGTACTCTTCAGAGATTGGATCCATTCGGAAAGAAGAAATTTTGGACTACTTGAATCACAACCTTAGATAGATGAAGCTTATGAAGAAATGCTAGCGGAACTTGCGGAGGATGCTGCTTCGCTCGGAAGCGGTGATGAACAAGCTTCTTTTCCGCCACCACCAACGGAAATTCCTCCAAACCTTGAAGGATTTGTGAAATTTGTTAGAGATAATATATAGATTAATATATAACTTGTATTTTGGCATATCTTGATTAGTTTTTTCCCTTTTAATGGTAGTATTAGTACCTTGTTATGCTCATTCCATTGGGGGGGGGGGGAAGACTAAGAAAGATATTGTCATTTTTTTAAATGTCGTATTAATAAAAATTATAAGACATTTTCTTGAATAAAAAAATAGCCCATATCGTTTAGGCCCGTAGGCCCAGCCCACTTAGCCCAAGCCCATGTGGGCTTAGGCCCACAGTGGGCCGGTTCCACCCATTAGGCCAGTTTGGCCCGGGCTCGTTTGACCCAAGCCCACCAAAACCCAGACCCGTTTAGCCGGGCCCGTTTGGCCCAGGCCCGACCCATATTACAACCTTAGCTGAACAATACATAAAGAAGCATAAATGGGGGAAACAAGGCTATAACTCTTAGAACGATAGGCCGGGTCGTTACATCCTCCCCCTCTTAAACAAACGTTCGTCCTTGAACGAGTCTAAAAACATACCTGGAGTCTCAATTAGGTGAAACCTTCAGCAATACCTTCTCGTCACATTCAAATCATATGAACTCATCTCGCGGTCACATCATACTCATCACGTATCCATCCATCCACCATTTCCACTAATAGGGACACTACCGGATATATAAGTCCACAAGCACGCGCTCACACAATCAACACCTTAGTGCTCAAGCTACAGTCAAAATCCGGCCTCAAGTCCTCCAGACTGACCCAACATTAACACACATAAATCACATCTCGCATCTCCTCTAGGGAATCACAAGTCGTCGATGCACAACTCATACCGGGCGCTCATGTGCACATACGAATGCGTGGAAGGAATAAATACCGCACGATGAGAATTCAAGAATGTGAAGTTTTCCTAAAGGTTCTGCAGCCTATGGAAGATAAGTACAGACAACTCCGTACCAATCCGCAAGACTATACTAAACCCGCTCATGACTCGTGAGACCTATGTAACCTACGCTCTGATACCAACTTGTTACGGCCAAAAATCTAACCATGTCGTGATGGCGCCTATCGTGATACAAGGCAAGCCTATATTTCTGAAATATTACTACTGATTGATTTTAAGAATTTAATAAAACAATACCAACATTAAAATTTCTCATAAACTAAATCGATTCTAAATATAATTAATATAAAATACGGAAACGAGTCCCAAACAAATGAGGTGTCACTAAGTCATGAGCATCTAAAACTATGAACTAAGATATATAAACTATCTAACTGTCCAAAAGAAGAAATGACAAATGGAGTAACAAGGTCTTGCGGACGCTAGAAGCTACCTTGTAATCTCCACAGATAGTCGGCCTGAACTCAACAATCACCGCGCTCTAAATCACCTGGATCTGTACATAAAGGGCAGGGTGTAGTATGAGTACAACCGACTAAGTAGTAAAATAAATAACTAAGGAACTGAGTAGTAGTGACGAGCTAAGCAAAACGATCCAATTATTTGTTTCCGTAATTTAAAACGAACTGGAAAAAAATAGGTAAATTCCATAAATCAACAAATTCTACAAGGAAATTAACAGGTAAAAAAATGCAGCAACATCAAAAGTGAATGAAACTTCACAGGAATGTCACTCCATCACTCAGCACTCGGCACTCAATACACTCAACACTCAATAGGTACCTGCGCTCACTAGGGGTGTGTACAGACTCCGGAGGGGATCCCATATCCCAAGCACAAATCACGGACAACTCACGTGCCATAATATCAATACCTGGATCCGCACGGTCAGCTCACGCGCTATGCAGACAAATAACGCGCTATGGTTTTAATACCTGGACCCGCACGGTCAGCTCACGTGCTACGTGGACAACTCACGCGTTATGGCTTTAATATCCTCACAACTAGGCCCTCGACCTCACTCAATCATGTACCTCACTAGCCTCACCATCATCAACAAATAAAGGGACACAACCCACATCAAGTATCACAACATATTAGCAAATAATAGAGACTGAGGTAAACAAGTACAATAATTTCTATGACTGAGTACAATTAATGTGAGCATGAATAAAGCCTAGACATGATCTCTAACATAAAGACAGACAAGTGCAAGAACAAGTAACTGCGTAAACATAGATTAGGTCCATGAGACCTCACGGGACGGACCAAGTCTCCATCCCTCGAGGTATACACCCACGGGCCCGTCACCTAGCGTGGGTATCACCTCCAAACATTCACACGATATCAAATTTTTCGGGTTTATACCCTCAAAGTAGAGTTAAAACTGTTACTTACCTTAACAATGTTAAAATCCTACTCCGGAATTCCCTCGTATCTGGACTCAGTCTCCAAAAGCTGTGAATCTAACCATAATCAGAATAATATTATCAACATAGGCCAGAGAATCGAATTCCACACGAAAAACTATAAAATTGGCCAAAAATGGGAATCCGGCCAAAACTCAGCCCCTGGACCATGTCTTGAAACCAGTCAAAAATGGCAGAATAATAAACCTCGTCCTCTCCCGAGTCTAACCATATAAAATTCGTCGAAATCCGGCTCTGTTTGGTCCCTCAAATCCTCACTTAAAACTCTCCAAAACTCAAGCCCTAACTCCCTCAATTTCACTTTGAAATCATCAATCAAATCTCAAAAACGAAGATGGATTCATGAAATATAACCAAAACCGAGCAAAGAAAACTTACCCTAATACCTATGGGGAAAATCGCCTCCAAAATCGCCCAAATCTGAGCTCCTCAACTCAAAATATGACCGAATGAACAAACCCTTATTTTATATATAGTTTTTCCAGCTATTCTTCCTCATTTCTCATGCCAAACAATCGTGAAACTTGCTTTTTATGTCTCCAATGGATTCCTTGTAAAATTCTAGTCAAGTTAGGCTTTTGAATCACTCAATTTGACCTTATAATGAAAGAGATATGTTGGTTTCAATATTTTCAAATAGTGCAGATTTTTAAATATACCATCAGTGGCAATCATGTTTTGGATTTCAGCACGGTCCAGTTGGATAGTGATTTGACTTATGATGTGGAGCTGGTGGCCATTTTGGATCGGCAAGTTCGGAAGTTGAGATCAAAGGATATAGCTTCAGTGAGGGTGCAGAGGAGAGGTCAGCCCCTGGAGGAGGTTACTTGGGAGACCAAGTGGGAGATGCGGAGCAGATATCTACACCTATTTGAGACTCCAGGTATGTTTCTAGACCCATTTTAGGACGAACATTTATTTAAGAGGGGGAGGATGTAACGACCTGACCAGTCGTTTCGAGAAATATAGCCCCGTTCCCGCATTTTCTGCTTCTTTTGTGTTCTATAGCTATTATATGACTTATCGGGTTGGTTGGTTCGGGTCCGGGGTGATTTCAGAGCGAATTGAGATACTTAGTCTCTTAATTGAAAGTTTAAGTTGGAAAAGTTAACCAGATGTTGACATATGTGGAAACGACCTCGGATTCGAATTTTGATGGTCTCATTAGCTCTGTTAGGTGATTTCAGACTTAGGAGCGCGTCTGGATTGTGATTTGGAGGTCCGTAGGAGAATTATGCTTGAATTGGCGAAAATTAGAATTTTTGAAAGTTTGACTGGGAGTGGACTTTTCAATATCGGGGTCGGATTGGATTTCCGAAAGTTGGAGTAGGTTTGGTGTCATTTATGACTTGTGTGCAAAATTTGAGGTCAATCAGACATGATTTGATAGGTTTCGTCGTTGTTTGTAGAATTTGGAAATTTCAAAGTTCATTAGGCTTGAATCTGTGTGTAATTCATGTTTTTGAACCCATTTTTCACATTTTGAGCTAGAGACCACGGATTTGGGTGATTTTTGAAGGGGTTTTCAAGGAGTAGATTGGGATTTGGTACGTTTGGAGACCGATTTAAGAGGTGATGAGTGGTGATTTTACCACCCATTGTAGTCTTTTTTCTTTAGTTTTTATATCTTTTAATTATAATATGAGTGCGTTTATGGTGTGTATTGTTAGATTTTCAGGTAAATGATGTCATGAAGAGATTTGAATTTAATTGAAGTGGAATTGAGCAAAAAAAGGTTAAACAATGCAAAACTCTTCAGCAAATTCGCATCTGCAGAAGAATGGCCGCAGAAGCGACCTCGCGTCTGCGAGGAAATGGTCTGCATCTGCGGAACTGAGCCACCTTTCCTGGGACCGCATCTACGAGTCAAGAACCGCTTCTGCAGTTGCGCATATGCGCTTGAGAGCTTGCATCTGCGGAGACAGAAGTCCCTTCAATTTTCGGCACCTGCGATTGGATGCTCCGCTTTTGCGGAGCCGCACCTGCGAGGATTGTTCTGCAGGTGCGGTTAACGGGATTCAAGTCTGGATAAATTTGGAAAATCACATTTTCTCCATTTCAAACCCACAAATACACGACCTAGCCTATCTTGGATATTTTTGGTTTATTTTCAGTCCTCAAGACTAGAGAGAACAAGTTTTTGAGCTAGGGTTCTTGCACACACACTTGAGTCTTGAAGATTTGAAACTTTTGGTTAATAATTTCATACTCATTTGTGCTCATTTCTTCATTTCCTTGATTTGTATTGTATATCTAAGTGCATAGTATTTATTTCAACACTTGAATCTTGTTTATGGGAATATTCATAATTAAGGTGTGGATTAAATATCTTGTTGTGCTTATGTATTGAATGATTTTTTATCTTTTATGAAGTGAGTTATTGTTTTTGTAATTATTCTTGTTCTTTAGTGTTTCCAAACGGATTAGCTAACCCTAGGACTCTCCCATTAACTTCGAATTAATTTTGGGAAATATTATTTAGGGTTGGGAAAGATTAATTAACAAGAACTTGAGGATTTAACCCTCACTTTATAGATTCTACCTAGGGATAGGATTGAACTACTTGTAGCTATAATTGGGTGTGCTTAATCTCTTAATTATTTTAGGGATAATTCATATGGGAAGTCTTGTTAGTCTTTGAAAGAAGCTAATATAGAATTATTACCCGAGGCTAATTAACATAAACTTGCTCGTATTTGTAAAATTGTGAAATACATTGGATCGTTAGTTGGTTTAATTCCCCGTGTATCCATACGTGTAGCCATTGATCATTTTAATTATTTTCTAGGCTAGTTTACATTTTTGCATTTAGATATAAATATTTTCTCAAATCAATTCTAAGTGTTTGGCATTGCATAACAAGTGATAATTCTCTTACATTCCTAATTGCCTACATATTGTTCTCTCTGGGATTCGACCCTGACTCATAGGTTGTAAATTATATTGCATGCGACCGTGTCCATTTACTTTTTAGTAGTGAATTAGGACGTCACTACTCACATTTGTCTTTCTTTTTGCATTCTTCTTCTTTTTAAACCAGATAGCCTTTATTGGCATCTAGTTACCAACATAGAACCACCTTAAGTACCTATTAATTTTCTCAAGACTCCATATTTATATATACATCTTTTTATATAACAATTTTCTTTCGGAGCTTGAGTAATTATACCTCAATGTGCAACCTTACCAATTTCCAACTTGACAACAACACCCCCAACTTAGGCTTTTAGCCTCATTCTCAATATTCAAGGAGGGTGTAGTCACTTGTATCCCGAATGCTTATCCGACCCTTTTCTAAACCTACATTAAAAGCTTAAAAAGTCCTTATGGGATCTCCAACCGAATGTTCTTGAATAGGCCGCGAATTAAAATAAGGGCAAGCTTATGGCATGATATTTCGTAACACTTGAAATTCTTTGTTGAGAGTGAGTGTCTTTTTGCATTTGTCCCTTGTGTTATTATTGTAAATATGGTGATCTCGGGACTTTCTTTCTTGTGAGGGCACATGAATTAGGATGGATTGGTGACATTGATGTATCCGGAAGTGAGTAAATTGAGCAAATATAGTAGACTAGTGCTTTTAAGTCACTTTTGAGGCTTATTGGTGTCACTTGATTATTTTGAAACTCCTTTGCATTTATTGAAATTGTTTTTAAATGAGGGAGTTATTTGGTTATGATTCGTGTGCTTGAGCCTAATTATTAGTATCAACCAAATCCATAAGTTCGATGCTTAATTGGAGAATTTTGATCTGTAAATGGTAGCAATACTACTTGTGCTTTAAATGGTAGAACCTCATTGAATTGTTGGTTTTGATTTGCTTGAGGACAAGAAAAATCTTTAAGTTGGAGGTGTTGATGAGTGGTGATTTTACCACTCATTGTAGTCTCTTTTCTTTAGTTTTATGTCCTTTAATTATAATATGAGGGCGTTTATGGTGTGTATTGTTAGATTTTCAGGTAAATGATGCCATGAAGAGAATTGAATTCAATTGAAGTGGAATTGAGTAAAAAATAGTTAAACAATGCAAAACACTTCAGCAAATCCGCATCTACGGAAGAATGGCCGCAGAAGCGACCTCGCGTCTGCGAGGAAATGGTCTGCATCTGCGGAACTGAGCCACCTTGCCTGGGACCGCATCTGCGATTCAAGAACCACTTCTGCGGTTACGCATATGCGCTTGAGAGCCCGCATCTACGGAGATAGAAGTCCCTTCAATTTTTTGCACCTGCGGTCAACGGGCTTCAGGTCTGGGTAAATTGGAAAATCACATTTTCTCCATTCCAAACCCACAAATATACGACCTATCATATCTGTGATGACGCAAGGGGTCATCTTGTGTTTTAGGACTTATTCCGCGCTCATTAGCCTTAAAAAAATCTTATAATTATCCTCCTCGATATGTGTGTGCAGTCTGGGCGTAATTTCAGAAAGCATTTATGTGAAAAATAGAAGAAATAATAATTTTCAGTTGACTTTGGTCAACGTTTTGAGTAAACACACCCGAAACCGTGTTACGATGATCCTGTGGTCCGTAATAAAATATGGGACCTGAGCGTTTGCCCGGAATCGAATTCCGAGCTTCCAATCTCGAGAAGTGAATTTTGGATTAAAATTGTAAGACTGCGATCCATAGAATTAATGAAATTGATTATTGTTCGAATCCATTGGTATCAGGCCCGTATTTTGGTTCTGGCGCGCGGTACAAGTCTATTATAACATATATGTCATGTATGTGAAATTTGGTAAAAATTGAAGTTTATATGACGTGATTCGGACGTCCGATTGAGAAGATAGTGAATTTGATATGTTCTTGAGGAATTCACGAGTTTTGAGGCTAAAGCCGTAGTATTAGGTGTTATTTTAGTAATTTGATCGCACAAGCAAGTCCATAGGATATTTTTAGACTTGTGTGCATGTTTGGGTTGGAGCCTCGAGGGCTCGGGTGAGTTTCGGATGGGCCACGGAGTGAGTTAGACTTAGAATTTTTCTGGTGTTTGCATTTTCTGGAACTAGCCTCTGATCTCGCAATTGCGAGGTCAGTGTTCGCATTTGCTAACATCCCCATTTTCTACCAGGTTCGCATTTGCGAACAATTTATTCGTATTTGCGATAAATGCCTAGATCAGCCTAGGTTCGCATTTGCGACAATATGGTCGCATTTGTAGAAGGCCAGCAATCGCATTTGTGATTGGAGTCTCGCATTTGCGAAGGGAACTGGGTAAGGCATTTCTTTGCATTTTCGACCAAAAGGTTCATATTTGCGACAACAGCAAAAATGCGATAGGTTCGCATTTGCGACACCTTTCTCGCATTTGCTGGTCGCAAATGCGACATCCGCAGTTGATAACCTAGGTACTTAGACGGGATTTTCTCATTTTTCAATCTTTCAAAACACTGCCAAACCCTTTAGGCTATTTTTCGAAGGCAAGTTCTTCCCCAAATCATAGGTAAGTGATTCTTAACTCAATCCATTCAATATTTCACTTCTTTTATCAAGATTTCAACCTAGAATCTAGGATTTTCATGGTGGAATTGGGGGTTTTTGGGTAGAACTTAGGATTTTCGAAATTTGGGGATTTGGACCTCAAATTGAGGTTTTATTCCAAAACCAATTGTAGATCCGGGCTCGGGGGTGAATGGGTAATCGGGTTTTGGTCCGAATTTCGAGTTTTGACCAAGCGGTCCCGGGGTTGATTTTTGACTTTTTGGGGAAAATGTTGGGAAACTTATAATTATGCATTGGAGTTAGTTTCTTTAGAAATAATTGATATTATTAAGTTGATATTGACTAGATACGAGTGGTTCGGAGGTGGAAAAAAGAGGTAAAACAATAATTGAGCGTTGAGTTGGCCGTCGGATTGAGGTATTTGATCTAACTTCTACTTGAGGGATTAGGAATCCCTGACTTAATTGCTATGTGAAATTGCATGTGTGTGGCGTATAGGTGAGGTGGCGATTACCTATGCGCCGCCAAATTACTTGTTTAGCCTACTCCCTTTCCCGTTCATAATTTATTATCTTCCTGTCTTAACTGTTTCATGCTTATTGATGCTTCTATGTCTACTTGCTCTTGTTAGATATTGTTTTAATTATTTAAAAGTATTAGTTGTTCCGTAGTTTCATTGTGGTACATTAATGGGTAAGATGGTTGTCAGTGTTTCATGGTACATTCCGGTTGGTCCCGCTGTGTAGTAATAATTGGTGAAGTTCCCTGATTGTTTTGTTTTTTGTTTACATTGGTTTGAGGCATACATGTTTCGAAGGGTTTGAGCTAAATTGTGAAACATTTGTTCTTATATGTGAATGATGATTGTTTGGTGGGATCGGGGTGCATGCCGCAACAAGGATTAATAAGGGTGGACAAGTGGGATCGTGTTGCACGCTGCAACAGGAGGAATAAGGGTGATATATTGAGGAGTAATAAGGGTGGACATGTGGGATCGAGTTGCGCGCCGCAACATAAGGAATAAGGGTGAATGTTCATATTATTACTGACTATATGATGAGATCGGGATGCGCGCGACATCATTTGATTGTTTATTTGTGTTGCTTCTACTATGATTTCTTTCTGTAGCATTGAAACTTTCTTAAGGATTAGTTATAGTTGAGTACTAGCAAGTTAACTGGGTTCCGTATCTATTTACTGCAAGTTACTGTTCTATTTTATTCCGCACTTCCTTTTTGCTTTATTATAAACTGAATACAAGTTATATTATAAATGCCCCGCCATAGCCTCGTCACTGCCTCGCCGAGGTTAGGCTCGACACTTACCAGTACATGGTGTATCGGTTGTACTGATGCTACACTATGCACTTCTGTGCAGATTTTGGAGCTGATTGTGGCTGATCGAGAGGTCGGTTGTAGTTTTTTGTCCGGGAGACCCAAGGTAGTCCTGAAGGCGTCCACAGGCCCTGGCATCCCCTCCTATGCTTTAAATTTCTGTTTTACTTCTCTTTTGAGACAAATGTATTCTTTATTCAAACTCATACTTGTAGATATTCATAGAATGTTCGTGAGTTGTGACACCAGTTTCTGGGTGGTAATAGTTTTGGTTTTATTATTATTGCAAGGATAATCGGCTAATGATGTACTTTCGCCTTTATTTCGTTAATTTAGCTTGTTGACTTTTGTTTATAAAATAAAAAGTAACGGAAAAAGGTAAATAAAACTCTAACGTTGGCTTGCCTAGCGAGTGCAATGTTAGGCACCATCATGGTCCGAACGGTGTGAAATCCGGGTCATGACAGGGTTGTATCAGAGCACTAAGTTGCCTAGGTCTCACAATTCACGGACAAGCTTAGTAGAGTCTGGGGGATCGGTACGGAGATGTCTGTACTTATCTCCTAGAGGCTATAAAATTAGGAACAAGTTCACTTTTATTCAACTCTGTCGTGCGATTCTTGTTATCCCAGTACTGACTGAACTCTCCTATTCTTATTCTCTCACAGATGGCGAGGACACGTACTTCTTCTTCCGCTGGTCAGCAGTCGGGCCCTCCAGCAGCAACTCCTACGAGGGGCAGATGTTGAGGCAGGCTCAACCCAGGGCCCGAGCAACAGCTCCAGCTGCGGAGCCTTAGGTGGAGTTCGATGACGGGGCTCCAGCTCAGACCATTCCGGCTGGACCAGCTCAGATCCCAGAGCGGTTTATTGCTACCCCAGTGCTTCAGGATGCCTTCCCCATGGCACCAGCCATATCTCAGGCTGGAGGAGGAGCCCAGACTTCTGCCACTCACACTCCGGAGTAGATGGCTCCCCAGTTTCAGACCCTAGCAGCTCATCCAGTTGGGGTAGTTCAGCCGGTTGCTGCACCACCGCCTGTTGATGGGAAAACTATGTCCTCCGATGCTCTGTGGAGATTGGATAGGTTTATCAAGATTTTCCTAGTTCATTTCAGCGGTTCCACTTTAGAGGACCCCCAGGAGTACTTGATAACTGCCATGAGGTTCTTCAGAACATGGGTATTGTAGAGACCAATGGGGTCGATTTTGCTTCTTTTCAGATGACCGGTTCCGCCAAGAAATGGTTGAGGGATTATTTATTGACTAGACCAGCTAAGTCACCTAATCTTACTTGGGATCAGTTCTCACATCTCTTCTTGGAGAAGTTTTTGCCTATCAGTACGAGAGAGGAGCGCCGCTGTCAGTTTGAGCATCTCCAGTAGGGCAGTATGACTGTTACTCGGTATGAGACCCAGTTCGTGGATTTGGCCCGCCATGATATTCTCTTGATTCCTACATAGAGAGAGAGAGGGTTAGGATATTTATTGAGGGTCTTACTCAGCCTATTAGATTGCAGATGGCTAAGGAGACTGGGAGCGAGATTTCTTTCCAGGATGTGGCCAATGTGGCCAGGCGAGTAGATATGGTTCTTGGACAGGAGGTCAGGGGTCAGATAAGATACCTTGTCATTCAGGTGGGTTCAGCGGCACCTCATTTGGAGGCAGGGGTACTTTTGGTAGAGGCCATCTGTAATGACCCGACCGGTCATTTTGAGAATTTATGCTCTGTTCGGTGGCATAAGGTCTTGAACAACTTCACATTGTGTACCTTGACATGCGTGCATTGTTGGATTCTGTTACCGGATAATTCAGAGCCGAATTGGAAGAAGGACTGTTGTTTTGGAAGCTTAAACAGTAAAGTTTTGATCAGAATTTGACTTTTATGTAAAACGGCTCCGGAATGATTTATGGATGATGTCAGCAGCTTCGTATGGTGATTTTGGGATGAGGAGCGTGTCCGGAATGTGTTCTCAAGGTCTGTGGCAGATTTAGGCTTGAATTGGCGAAAGTTAGAATTTTGGAGATTTCGGCTAATAGGTGAAATTTTCATATCGGGATCGGAATAGGATTCCGAAAATGGCTGTAGGTCCCTAATGTCATTTCTGACCTATGTGTCAATTTTTAGGTCATTCAGACTAGTTTTGATGTGTTTCGGCATCGGTGTGGATTTTGGAAATTTCATAAGTTCTTAGGCTTGAATCCATGCATAATTGGCGATTTTGATGTTATGTGATGTGGTTTGAAGGCTCGACTAAGTTCGTATGGAGTTATAGGATTGGTTGGTATGTTTGGTCGAGGTTCCGGGGGCCTCGGGTGTGTTTCAGGTGGTTAACATATTGTTTTTGGGAATTTAGAGTTTGCTAACTTGCTGGTTTTTGGAGTTCTGGTGTTTTTCCGCACCTGCGGATGGGTAGCCGTAGGTGCGGAAGGGAAGCCCGAAGATGCAGAATTTGGGGAGCCAGGCCTGAGGTGCAGGTGCGAGGTTTTGGCCGCACTTGCGAGCCCGCAGGTGCGTGACCTTAAGTGCATGTGCGAAGATGTGGGAGTTAGTGATTTTCGCAGGTGCGACTGGTTGGACCACAGGTGCGAAATGCGCAGGTGCGAGGATTGCTGGGCAGAAAAGGGGACAAAATCGAGGGTTGTTCATTTTCACTCCATTTTTTATTTTGAGCTCGGGAGAAGGAGATTCTTTGACGGATTTTCAGAGGAATCTTGTGGGTAACGATTTCTTACTCGAATTTGGTTTTATTTCATTAATCTATTGTGGTTTTCCTCATTTTATCAAGAAAATTGAGAGTAAACATTTGGAAATTGGAGGAAAAGTTTCCTAATTGAAAATCCGAGATTTGAGTGAGATTTTGACGTCGATTTTTTTGATGATTTTTGTTCGAGTTTTCTCATAATTGAGCGGGTGTTCATAATTTATTATTTTTTACCCGATTCCGAGACGTGGGCTGGGGCACGTTTTGGGCAATTTTCCTAATTTCGCGTCTTAGATTGAAATTTATTAGTTAAACTAGTTGCTTGTAGTATTATTTACACGATGCTATTGATTTGATTAGATTTGGGCCATTGGGAGTCGGATACTCGTGGAAAGAATGTGATTTAAATTTTGATTTAAGAGGTTGAGGTAAGTATCTAGCCTAACCTTGTGTGGGGGAAATTACCCCTTAGGATTTGAGTATTCTATGTTGATTTTAGTCCATGTACGCGAGGTGACGAGTTCGTGCTCGGACTTATTTGTGAAAAGTTGACCCTTTAGGAATCTTAGATCCTTATATTCGCCGAGTATGAATTGTCCTTAGCATGATTTAATTTCCTAATTTCTAGTGTCATATTTATTTGCTTAAATGTGGAAGTTCTTACTTTTGGATTTACTCCTATTGCCTATTTGACTCCTAATTGACTTATCTGAAGATTTTATTTCCTTTTACTGTCATGCTATGTCTTCTTAACTGTTTATCTCTAATTTTAATTATCTTCATCTCATTCTAGAATGGTTTGGTCTTGACTGAGGTTATGATTATTTTCATGTTGCTTGTCCTTAAGTGAAATTGTCGAATACCCTTGAAACTACCGAATAGACTATACCTTAGTTGGCTTGCCCGTAAATAGATTTATCGGATTTGTGTTGATTTCTTGTTGCTAACCGTGTAATTAGGTGAGGCTGTTATATGTTCTTTTCCTTCCTTGCTGAGTGATTCTTAATATGCCTAGATCTCCTTATTATGTTTATTTCTCGCGAACTGGTTTTGCCTATCTTGTGAACTAAGGTTCTTGAGTTGATGTATTATTTGTATCTTGAACTGTTGCAATTGTTGTTATTGTACTTGTTGTGGTAATGCACAAGGGTCGGAACCTCGTGGAGATGACTATTAATTTGATGTAGAAGTGGTTGAAGTTGTTGAGCCTTTACATGTACGTGTTGTATATTTACATGCCGGATTTGTTCGTGTTCTATTCAGTATTTGTATTACTTCATGGTTTCCGCTGATACTTATTGTTTTTCCTTCTTTATCGAATTCACTGTCTTGTTCGCTATATTGCGTAGCCTTTATCTGTAAATCATTATTTACCTGATTCCTATATTGATACTTGTTCAGTTTTATTAGACTAGTAGGTGTCTTGACTAGTCCTCATCACTACTTCACTGAGGTTAGTCTTGATACTTACTGGGAACCGTTGTGGTGTGCTCATACTACTCTTCTTCACATTTTTGTGCAGATTCCAGGTTTTCGCATTGCTGGCCGATTGATTGCCAGCAGCGCGGTTGCTGTTGTGGAGACTCAAGGTAAAACCGCTTCAGCGTTCGCGGTTTCGGAGTCACCATCTTATATTTCTGTTTGCACTGTTGTACTTATTTTTGAACGGTGTTATTTTAGGAGTTTAGTGTAATTTCTTTAAGGTTTATGATTTGTACTTCCGGGTTTTGGGAATATACAATGTGTAAGAATTCCTTATTCAGAAAAATGTTAGATTCTATTAATTATTGTTGTTATTACATGAATATTAGGCTTACCTAGTCCTTAAGACTAGGTGCCATCACGATACCCAACATAGGAAAATTTGGGTCGTGACAAGTTGGTATCAGAGCCCTAGGTTCATAGGTGCTACGAGTCATAAGCCAGTTTAGTAGAGTCTTGCGGATCGGTACAGAGACGTCTGTACTTATCTTCGAGAGTCTATGGAACTATTAGGATAACTTCACTTCCTTCATTCCTATCGTGCGAGTTCATTGATCTTGAAGTTTGAAATAATCATTCCATTCTCTCAAAGATGGTGAGGACGAGAGCAGCAGATCCTGAGGATGTTACCCCCGGAGCAGATGTCGTCAGGGGCAGAGGTAGAGGTGGAGGCCGACGAGGGGTACGTGCTGCAGCTAGAGCACCTTCCAGAGCAGCCGTTGAGGAGCCTCTAGTAGTCCCAGTTGGGGGGCAGGCATCTGAGACGCCTGTTGTTACGCCCGGACTTCAGGAGACCTTGGAACAGTTCTGGGACATGATTGGTACCTTGACTCAGGCGGGATTGATTCCGGGTGCACCAGCAACTTCACAAGGCGGGGGAGGAGCTCAGACTCCCATCGCCCACACTCTAGAGAAGCGAGATCAGGTTGGTCAGGTTCCAAGTGTCATGGCAGTACATCCTGGGGTCCCAGTTCCGCCCGTGGTTAGGGCAACAACATCTGAGGAGGAACATCTTAGACTTGAGAGGTACAAGCAGTACCACCCTCCTACCTTCAGTGGATTGGCGATAGATGATGCCCAGGGTTTCCTGGAGGAGTTTCACCGCATTCTTTGTACTATGGATATTGTGGTGACGAGCAGGGTTGCTTTCGTTACATTCCAGCTCAAAGGAGTAGCCTATCAGTGGTGGCGGGCATATGTGTTGGGTAGCCCGGCCGAGTCAGCTTCACTTACATGGGGTTAGTTTTCAGAGATGTTCTTGAGCGAGTTTGTACCTCAGTCCCTCCAAGATGCATGGCGCACAGAGTTTGAGCGGCTGCGCCAGAGCACTATGTCAGTATCAGAGTATGCCGTCAGATTCAGTGATTTGGCCAGGCATGCACCTACTTTGGTTGCTACAGTTAGAGAGTGTGTTCGTAGATTCATTGAGGGCCTCAGACGTGATATTCGGTTTAGCATGGCTCGGGAGTTAGAGTCGGATGTTTCATTTCAGCAGGTGGTAGGGATTGCTCGCAGAGTTGAAGGCATGCTGGGTCATAAGAGGGATGACATGAGGGACTGTGAGAGAGATGTCAGGCGATACTATGAGAGAGATGTCATACGAGGTCAGGAGAGAGAGGGCAGAGATGAGAGGAAGCCTCGTAGGACGGAGAGATCTACTGGTCCTTGTTATGGAGGCAGGGTACAACACGGTAGAGGTTTTGTGGGTCAGCCAGTTCAATTTGCATTACCAGCTTCGCATGGAGTTTCAGGTACTCATGGGTCTCAGAGTATTTGTACCGCACAATTTCCATAGACACGTCAACAGAGAGGTTGTTTTGAGTGTGGAGATATCATCCACAGGGTGAGAGATTGTCCCAGGCTCCGGGCAGATGTGTTACAGCAGGACATTCAGGTGAGTAGAGGTTGCCCAAGAGGGGGAGGCCCAACCCATTGATGTGTTTCATATAGCAGGATGAAGGTTGTTGTGCCAGATATTATAGTCAGGTATGTTTTGATTTGTTACAGAGGGGCACCATTTGTAATTCATTATAGCTCTGCTGGTCGAGACGAGTTCCCTCACTGTTGTTTTGTTTATGAGTGTCATGCTTTGCACTCTATTTTTGTGTTTGCTCCTGTTGAGAGAATTGTGTAAGTGGTAGCCCATGTCTATTATTTATTCCTATTCATTTTTGATAGATATGAGACTAGTAGTAAATTCATGTTGTCCAGTACGGTAGGCTTGATGCAATTCCTGAGTATAGTGGTTACGAGCTGTGATTCTTATGCTCCGCTAGTGTGGGGGCCAACACGTGTTGTAATTTTGTTGAAGGAAGTGATCTAGTAAAAAGCTCCAGTTGGTGGGTTATATATATCCTATTTATGATTTAGATTTGAGTACGAAACCCCCATGATTTCGTGCGTTTTGAAGTGTTTGAACCAGCTTGTGTACCGTGATATAAGTTATGCCAGGATGGGATCCCTGTGATTTGCTCATGTGCTTTAGTTCCTTCCTTGTTATGTTGTTTTGTAAGTTAGCATTGAGAGAGAGTTTTTCCGGTCGGGCTTGTTTGATAGTTCCCTTATGTGTTCCTCCTTTCATATTCAGCCATTTTCGTTCTGTGCTTCTTGAGTTTTATCTTGCGGGGTATGTGCCCGGTGGTGTTAGTTGTGGCTTGGTGATTCGGGTGTCAAAGTTATGAAGTCTTCGTGTTTCTTGCATTATTAGCAGTGTGATGGAGGTTGGGAATATAGTCCTATCGGATATGAGGTTAATTGTCGGTGTTGAGTTGATTTCGGGAAGTTTTGATTAGAAATATTATCAAGGACCTATGTGCGATGCGTTATGTTGTGTGGTCATACCTTATGGGGTTAGGCATGAGTTGATGCAGCTGATTGAGGATGATATTGGATATAGGTCTAGAATCGGGTCTTGCGGAAATGAAGAGAAGGTGAGAATTTGAGGTCTGAGGCTTACCGGTGTTAGTAGAAAGGCTAAATAGCAGTTGATAAGGTGTCGTCAGGATTATGTGGATTGGGGTGACGTGGGATCACCCGCGAGTGTGTGTTGGAAGCGTGCAATCAGCGATTGGATGAGTTCGAGGTGAATCTTGGCACATTCGAGGACAAACATTTGTTTAAGAGGGGGAGAATGTAACGGCCCGACCGATCATTTTGGGAATTTAAGCTTCGTTCCGTGACATAAGATCTTGAACAGCTTCGCATTGTGTACCTTGACCTGCATTCATGGTTGGATGTTATTACCGGATGATTCAAAGTCGAATTGGAAGAAAGACTGTTGTTTTGGAAGCTTAAATAATGAAGTTTTGATCGAAACTTGACTTTTATGTAAAACGGCTCCAGAATGATTTATGGATGATGTCAGCAGCTTCGTATGGCGATTTTGGGCTGAGGAACGCGTCCGAAATGTGTTCTCAAGGTCTGTAGTAGATTTAGGATTGAATTGGCGAAAGTTAGAATTTTGGCGATTTCGGTCGATAGGTGAAATTTTGATATCGGGCTCAGAATGGGATTCTGAAAATGGTTGTAGGTCCGTAGTGTCATTTGTGACCTGTGTGTCAAATTTTAGGTCATTCGAACTAGTTTTGATGTGTTTCGGCATCGATTGTGGATTTTGGAAATTTCATAAGTTCTTAGGCTTCACTCCATGCATAATCGGCGATTTTGATATTATGTGATATGGTTTGAAGGCTCGACTAAGTTCGTATAGAGTTATAGGATTGGTTGGTATGTTTGGTCGAGGTTTCGGTGGCCTCGGGTGTGTTTCGGGTAGTTAACGGATTGTTTTTGGGAATTTAGAGTTTTCTGACTTGTTGGTTTTTGGAGTTCTGGTGTTTTTCCGCACCTGCGGATGGGCAGCCGCAGGTTCGAGGTCGAAGGGGCGGAAGGGAAGCCCGCAGATGCGGAATTTGGGGAGCTAGGCCTGAGGCGCAGGTGCGAGGTTTTGGCCGCACCTGCGAGCCTGCAAGTGCGAAGATGTGGTAGTTAGTGATTTCCGTAGGTGCGACTGGTTGGACTGCAATAGCGTAATACGCAGGTGCGAAAAATGTCCGCAGGTGCGAGGATTGCTGGGCAAAAAAAGGGACATAATCGAGGGTAGTTCATTTTCATTCCATTTTTGATTTTGAGCTCGGGAGAAGGCGATTCTTTGACGGATTTTCAGAGGAATCTTTTGGGTAAAGATTTCTTACTCGAATTTGGTTTTATTTCATTAATCTATTGTGGTTATTCTCATTTTATCAAGGACATTGAGAGTAAAAGTATGGAAATGGGAGGAAAAGTATCCCAATTGAAAATCCGAGATTTGAGTGAGATTTTGACGTCGGTTTTTTTTTGATGATTTTTGTTCGAGTCTTCTCATAATAGAGCGGGTGTTCATAATTTGTAAATTTTTACCCGATCCCGAGACGTGGTCCCGGGGTACTTTTTGGGCAATTTTCCAAATTTCGCGTCTTAGCTTCGAATTTATTAGTTAAACTAGTTGCTTGTAGTATTATTTACACGATGCTATTGATTTGATTAGATTTGGTCCATTGGGAGTCAGATACTCGTGGCAAGAACGTGATTTCAAGTTTGATTTGAGCGGTTGAGGTAAGTATCTTGCCTAGTCTTGTGTGGGGGAAATTACCCCTTAGGATTTGAGTCTTCTATGTTGATTTTAGTCCGTGTACGCGAGGTGACGAGTGCGTGATCGGACTTATTTGTGAAAAATTGACCTTTTAGGAATCTTAGATCCTTATATTCTCCGAGTATGAATTGTCCGTAGCATGATTTAATTTTCTAATTTCTAGTGTCATCTTTATTTGCTTAAATGTGGAAGTTCTTACTTTTGGATTTACTCCTATTGCCTATTTGACTCCTAATTGACATTTGAAGATTTTATTTCCTTTTACTGTCATGCCATGTCTTCTTAACTGCTTATCTCTAATTTTAATTATCTTCATCTCATTCTAGAATGGTTTGGTCTTGACTAGGGTTATGATTATTTTCACGTTGCTTGTCCTTAAGTGAAATTGTTGAATACCCTTGAAACTACCAACCTTAAAGGAAGTTTGGATAGACTATACCTTAGTTGGCTTGCCCGTAAATAGAGTTATCGGATTTGTGTTGATTTCTTATTGCTAACCAGTGTAATTAGGTGCGGCTGTTACATGCTCTTTTCCTTCCTTGCTGAGTGATTCTTAATATGCCTAGCCCTCCTTATTATGTTTATTTCTCGCGAACTAGTTTTGCCTTTCTTGTGATCGAAGGTTCTTGAGTTTATGTATTATTTGTATCTTGAACTGTTTCCATTGTAGTTGTTGTACTTGTTGTGGTGATGCACGAGGTTTCTGCCGTGCAGTTGTTCATATGGGGATTTACATGAGGTTTTTGCCGTGCCGTGTTTACTATTGATATTGCACATGCGGCGTGATAAGGCGAGATATGAGATTGAGGGTTGTGCATGTGGCAAGACAAGGTGGGAACATTCTTATGCACGTGTGGCGAAACAAGGCGGGCATATACTTTACTATTGCACACGTGGCGAGACAAGGTGGGCTATGTTAGGGATTGTTTGTGATACTTGTGTTGGCCTGGGGGCATTCTTTGTTGTTGATACTATGTACTAGAACACTTACTGTGTGAGTTTATTCCTGTGGAAACTTGTGAGATGAAAAATGTACATGTTGCCCCTTTTTCTTCCCTTATGTTTATTGGTTGTTGAAATCATGTTAGGACACCTGCACAAGCATACGCGTAGTTAAGTACTAATGGATTTAGGGATCCTTGTTGTTGTCAAGTATAGATACTCTTGTTGTGCTTACTGTATGGGTGTAAATGACCCAATTGGCACGTGAGTCATCCGTGCAGTTAGTACTCGAATGACGGCGCAAGATGCCAAGTGTTAGGGTTTGAATATTGGGACCCGTAAATGGTGATTTGTCCGAGGGTCGGAACCTCATGGAGATGACTATGAATTTTATGTAGAAGTGGTTGAAGTTGTTGAGCCTTTACATGTACGTGCTGTATATTTACATGCCAGATTTGTTCGTGTTCTATTCAGTCTTTGTGTTACTTCATGGTTTCCGCTGATACTTATTGTTTTTCCTTCTTTATCAAATTCACTGTCTTGTTCGCTATATTGCGTAGCCTTGATGTGTAAATCATTATTTCCCTGATTCCTATTTTGATACTTGTTCAGTTATATTAGACCAGTGGGTGTCTCGACTAGTACTCTTCACTACTTCACCGAGGTTAGTCTTGATACTTACTGGGAAACGATGTGGTGTGCTCATACTACTCTTCTACACATTTATGTGCAAAGTCCAGGTTTTTGCATAGCCCGCGAATTGATTATCAGTAGCGCGGTTGCTGTTGTGGAGACTCAAGGTAAAACCGCTTCAGTGTTCACGCTCTCAGAGTCACCATCTTATATTTCTGTTTGCACTATTGTAATTATTTTTGAACAGTGTTATTTTAGGAGTTTAGTCTAATTTCTTTAAGGCTTATGACTTGTACTTCCGGGTTTTGGGAATACACAATGTGTAAAGAATTTCTTACTTCAGAAAAATGTTAGATTCTATTTATTATTGTTGTTATTCCATAATTATTAGGCTTACCTAGTCCTTAAGACTAGGTGCCATCACGATACCAAACATAGGGAAATTTGGGTCGTGACACCATCCTCCTAGGCCATTATATTCAGCTCTCCAGGCATCCCGCGGTACCCCAGGTGGTCGTGGTTCTTATGTATCTCCTTCTGTCAGCCAACCTACAGTGTACCATCAGCTCCTATCAGAGCACCTCCTCTTCAGAGTTTTTATCGTGGTCAGCCGGCTCGTCAGGGCCAGTCTCAGTTTTCATAGCCTCAGTATCAGGATGGGTGTTTTGAGTGTGGTGATAGTGGGCATATTCGGAGAGCCTATCCGAGATTATCGGGTGTCCAGCCACAGTATCAGGGTTCCCGTGCCATGGTTCTGGCACCAGTTCCCGCACCGCCTGCTAATCCAGCCAGAGGCAGAGTCCAGACAGTTCGAGGTAGGGGTCAAACATTTAGAGGTGAAGGTCAGGCCGCTAGAGGTGGAGGCCCGCCTTTTAGAGGTCGTCCCAGAGATATGGTTCAGGGTGGTGGGGCCCAGCCCCAGTATTATACCTTCCCAGCAAGGCCTGAGGCTAAGTCCTCCGATGCTGTTATCACATGTATTGTTTCAGTTTGTAGTAGATATGCTTCAGTCCTATTTGATCTGGGATCTACTTACTCTTACGTGTCCTCTTATTTTGCTTCATATTTGGTTGTGCCCCGTGATTCCTTGAGTACCCCTGTATATGTGTCCATGCCCGTGGGGGATGCTATTGTGGTAGATTGTGTTTATCGCTCGTGTTTGGTCGTTATTGGGGGTGTTGAGACTAGTGTAGACCTTTTGCTCCTTGATATGGTTAATTTCGATGTTATATTGGGCATGAATTGACTGTCACCTTATCATGCTATCTTGGACTGTCATGCCAAGACAGTGACCTTAGCCTTGCCAGGGTTGCCTCGATTAGAGTGGAGGGGGACCCCTGGTCATTCTTCCAGCAGGGTTGTTTCTTATATGAAGACTCGACGTATGGTCGAGAAGGGATGTTTGGCCTATTTGGCTTATGTTCTTGATTCTAGTGCTGAGGTTCCTTCTATGGATTCCGTGCCTATTATTCGAGAGTTTCCTAAGGTATTTCCTGCAGACCTCTCGGGGATGCCACTCGACAGGGATATTGACTTTTGCATTGATGTGGCTCCGGGCACCCATCCCATTTCTATTCCGCCATACCGTATGGCCCCGCCAGAGTTGAAGGAACAATTATAAGATTTTTTTATAAGGGCTTCATTAGACCTAGTGTCTCGCCCTAGGGTGCACCGATTTTGTTTGTGAAGAAGAAGGATGGGTCAATGAGGATGTGTATAGATTATCGGCAGTTGAACAAGGTCACAATCAAGAACAAGTATCAGTTGCCGAGGATTGATGATTTGTTTGATCAGCTTCAGGGTGCCAAGGCATTTTCAAAGATTGACTTGAGATCTGGCTACCATCAGTTGATGATTAGGGTGTCCGATGTCCCTAAGACAACTTTTCGGGCGCGGTATGGGCACTATGAGTTTTGGTGATGTCCTTTGGGTTGACCAATGCCCCCGAAACATTTATGGACTTGGTGAACCGAATGTTCAAGCCTTACCTGGATTCATTTGTGGTTGTGTTTACTGATGACATTTTGATATACTTCCCCAGCCGGGAGGAGCATGAGCGACCTCCGGATAGTGCTGCAGACTTTGAGGTACAGTCAGTTGTATGCTAAATTTTCGAAGTGCAAGTTTTGGTTGGATTCAGTTGCTTTCTTGGGTCACGTCGTATCAGTAGAGGGTATTCAGGTGGATCCTAAGAAGATTGAGGAAGTCAAGAACTGTCCTAGACCCACTTCAGCTACAGATATCAAGAGTTTCTTGGGTTTGGGGGGTTATTACCGTCGGTTTGTAGAGGGGTTTTCATGTATAGAAGCCCCGATGACCAGGTTGACCTAGAAGGGTGCCCCGTTCAGATGGTCGAACGAGTGTGAGGTGAGCTTTCAGAAGCTTAAGAAAACTTTGACTACAACATCGGTGTTAGTATTACCATCAGTTTTCAGGATCTTACACGGTATATTGTGATGCCTCCTGTGTGGGGCTCGGGGCAGTGTTGATACAGGAGGGCAGGGTAATAGCATATGCGTCTCGTCAGTTGAAGATTCATGAGAAGAATTACCATGTTCATAACTTAGAGTTGGCATCCATTGTTCATGCGTTGAAGATTTGGAGGCACTATCTTTATGGCGTGCCATGTGAGGTTTTCACAGATCATCGCAACCTTCAATATTTGTTCAAGCAAAAGGATCTCAATTTGAGGCAGAGAAGATGGTTAGAGCTATTGAAAGACTATGACATCATGATATTGTATCATTTGAGAAAGGCCAATGTGGTGGCCGATGCATTGAGTAGGAAGACACTGAGTATGGGCAACCTTAATTTCATCCCGGTCGGTGAGAGACCGCTAGCTTCAGATATTCATACTTTGGCCAATCAGTTTGTGAGGTTGGATATTTCAGAGCCCCACCATGTTTTGGCTTGTACAGTCGCTCGGTCTTCCTTGTTGAGTGTATAAGAGATCGACAGTATGATGAACCTTACTTGATGTCCCTTAGGGATACAGTTCGACACGGTGGTGCCAAGCAGGTTACAGTTGGGGATGATGGTGTTTTGAGGATGCAGGGTCGGGTATGTGTGCCTAATGTTGATGCGCTTCGTGAGTTGATCCTTGAGGAGGCTCACAGTTCTTGGTATTATATCCACCCGGGCACTTCCAAGATGTACCAGGACCTACGATAACATTATTGGTGAAGGAGGATGAAAAAGGATATAGTGGCCTATGTAGCTCGGTTCCTGAATTGTCAGCAGGTGAAGTATGAGCACCAGAGACCCCGTGGTTTGCTTCAGCAGATGGAGATTCCTGAGTGGAAGTGGGAGCGTATCACTATGGACTTTGTTGTTGGACTCCTACAGACTCAAAGAAAGTTCGACTCTATATGGGTTATTGTGGATAGGCTGACTAAGTCAGCGCACTTCATTCCTGTGGCAGTTACCTATTCCTCGGAGCGGTTAGCAGAGATTTATATTAGATAGATCGTCCTTCTTCATGGTGTGCTCGTGTCGATCATTTGTGATCGAGGTACACGCAATTTTCCATTCATCAGGCTTGGGAGATGAGGTAGACGCTCCCCCACTCGAATCTTGCAATCTCATCAACATCATCACCAGTGACCTAGTTTACCTCGTAGTTTTGGAGGGCAGTTCAGCGTGAGTTGGGTACGCGGGTCGAGTTGAGTACATCATTTCATCATCAGACAGACGGACAATCCGAGCGTACTATTCAGATCTTGGAGGATATGCTCTGCGCCTGAGTCATTGACTTTGGAGGTTCTTGGGACCACTTCTTGCCGTTAGCGAAGTTTGCCTACAATAATAGCTACCAGTCGAGCATTCAGATGGACCCCTATGAGGCATTATATGGGTAGACGATGTAGATCGCCAATTTGGTGGTTTGAGTCGGGGGAGGCTCGGTTGTTGGGTACAAATTTGGTACAAGAGGCCTTGGACAAGGTCAAGATCATTCAGGATCCCTTAGTTCAGCTTAGTTCAGGCAAAAGAGTTATGCTGACCGTAAGGTTCGTGATGTGGCATTCATGGCCGGGGAGAGAGTATTACTTAGGGTATCACCCATGAAGGGTGTCATGAGATTTGGGAAGAAGGGCAAGCTGAGCCCTAGGTATATCGGGATGTTTGAGATTCTCGAGAGAGTGGGGGAGGTGGCTTATAGACTTGTGTTGCCTCAAGGGTTATCCTCAGTTCATCTAGTATTTCATGTGCCCATGCTCCAGAAGTATCATGGTGACCCTTCCCACGTATTAGATTTCAGCTCTGTCCAGTTGGACAAGGATTTGACTTATGAGGAGGAGTCGGTAGCCATTCTAGACTGGCAGGTTCGACAGCTAAGGTCGAAGAGTTATCCTTCAGTTCGAGTGCAGTGGAGAGGTCAGCCTGTTGAGGCAGCTACTTGGGAGTCCGAGCCGGAAATGTGAAGTAGATATCCACATTTGTTCGCCAGTTCAGGTACTTTTCTATGTCCATTCGAGGACGAACAGTTGTTTTAGAGGTGGAGATTGTGATGACCCAAGGGATCATCTTGTGTTTTAGGACTTATTCCACACTCATTAGCCTTAAAAAAATATTATAATTATCCTCCTCGATATGCATGCGCAGTTCATGCGTAATTCCGGAAAGCATTTATGTGAAAAATAGAAGAAATAATAGTTTTTGAAATTTAAAATGATTTTTAGTTGACTTTGGTCAAAGTTTTGACTAAATGGATTCGAACCCGTGTTCCGACGGTCCTAGTGGGTTCTTAATAAAATATGGGACCTGGGTGTATGACTAGAATCGAATTCCGAGGTCCCAAGCTCGAGAAATGAAATTTTGATAAAAATTGTAAGACTGAAATCCATAGAATTAAAGAAATTGATTATTGTTCGAACTTGTTGGTATCGGACCCGTATTTTAGTTTCGAAGCCCGGTACAGGTCTATTATAACATATATGTCATGTTTGTGAAATTTGGTGGAACGGAGTTTATTTGACGTGATTCGGACATTCGATTAAGAAGATAGTGAATTTGATATGTTCTTGAGGAATTCATGAGTTTTGAGGCTTAATCCGTAGTATTAGGTGTTATTTTAGCAATTTGATTGCACGAGCAAGTCTGTAGGATATTTTTAGACTTGTGTGCATGTTTGGGTTGGAGCCCCGAGGGCTCGGATGAGTTTCGGATGGGCCACAGAGTGTGTTAGACTTAGAATTTTTCTGGTGTCTGTATTTTCTGGGAACTAGCCTCTGATCTCACAATTGTGAGGTCAGTTTTCGAATTTGCGAACATCCCCATTTTCAACCAGGTTTGCATTTGTGAACAATTTATTCCTATTTGCGATAAATGCCTAGATCAGCCTAGGTTCGCATTTGCGGAAGGCCAGCAATCGCATTTGCGATTGGAGTTTCGCGTTTGAGAAGGGTACTGGGTAAGGAAACTCTTCTCATTTGCGATAGTAGCAGAAATGCGATAGGTTCGCATTTGCGAGCTTCACAACTCTGGTTGCAAATGCGACATTCGCAGGTGATAACCTAGGTACTTAGACGGGATTTTCTTATTTTTCAATCTTTCAGAACACTCCTAAACCCTTTAGGAAATTTTTCAAAGGCAAGTTCTTCCCCAAATCATAGGTAAGTGATTCTTAACTCAATCCTTTCAATCTTTCACTTCTTTTATCAAGATTTCAACCTAGAATCTAGGATTTTCATGGTGGAATTGGGGTTTTTTGGGTAGAACTTAGGGTTTTCAAAGTTTGGGATTTATACCTCAAATTGAGGTCGGATTCCAAAACCAATAGTATACCCGGGCTCGGCGGTGAATGGGTAATCGGGTTTTGGTCTGAATTTCGGGTTCTGACCAAGCAGGCCCGGGGTCGATTTTTGACTTTTTGGGGAAAATGTTGGGAAACTTATAATTAAGCATTGGAGTTGGTTTTTTTAGCAATGATTGATGTTATTAAGTTGATATTAACTAGATACGAGTGGTCTGCAGGTGGAAAATAGAGGAAAAGCAATAATTGAACGTAGAGTTGGCCGTTGGATTGAGGTAACTGTTTGGTCTAACTTCGACTTGAGGGATTAGGAATTCCCGACTTAATTGCTATGTGAAATTGCATGTGTGTGGCGTATAGGTGAGTTGGCGAGTACCTATGCGCCGCTAAATTACTTGCTTAGCCTTCTCCCTTCCCCGTTCCCAATTTATTATCTTCTTGTCTTAACTGTTTAATGCTTATTGATGCTTCTATGTCTACTTGCTCTTGTTAGATATTGTTTTACTTATTTGAAAGTATTAGTTGTTTCGTAGTTTCATTGTGGTACATTAATGGGTAAGCTGGTTGTCAGTGTTTCATGGTACATTCCGGTTGGTCTCGCTGTGTAGTAGTAATTGATGAAGTTCCCTAATTGTTTTGTTTTCCGTTTACATTGGTTTGAGGCATACATACTTCGAAGGGTTTGAGATAAATTGTGAAACATTTGTTCTTATACGTGACTGATGATTGTCTGGTGGGATCGGGTTGCACGCCACAACAAGGAGTAATAAGGGTGGACATGTGGGATCGGGTTGCACGCTGCAACATGAGGAATAAGGGTGATATATTGAGGAGTAATAAGGGTGGATAGGTGAGATCGAGTTGCATGCCACAATAGGAGGAATAAGGGTGAATGTTCATATTTTTACTGATTATATGGTGAGATCGGGATGCACGCCGCATCATTTGATTGTTTATTTGTGCTGCTTCTACTGTGATTTCCTTCTGTAGCATTGAAACTTTCTTAAGGATTGGTTATAGCTGAGTACTAGTGTAATGACTCGACCGGTCGTTTTGAGCTCTAGCGCGTCGTTCAGCGGTTTGAGGGCATGAGCAGCTTCATTTCAGGTATTAGGACTCGTAGGCGTGGCCGCAGCTAAATTTTGGGAAGTTCGGAGTCAATTTGAAAAGAAAATTCTCATTTTGGAAGCCTTAAGTTGGAAGAATTGACTAAGATTGGAATTTTGAGTAAATGACCTCAGAATCACAAATTTGAAGGTTCCAGCAGGTTCGTATGATGATTTCGGACTTGGGCGTATGTTCGAAACGAATTTTGGACGACCCGGGAGCGTTTCGGCGCATATTGTAGAAGGAAGCATTTTAGAAGAGACTCCATAAGTCTGGGTTGAAGTGCATTTTAGTGAAATTGATGTCCGGTTGGGGTTCCGAGTCTGGGAATAGCTCCGTATGGTGATTCTGGAGTTGGAAGCGCGATAGGAAGTGAATTCGGAGGTCCGTAAGTTATTTTGAAGTCATTTGACTAAAGATAGAAATTTGAAGGTTTTTGAGAAATCCGACCGGAAGTGGAAATTTTGATATCGGGGTCGGAGTGCAATTCTGAAAGTTGGAACATGTCTGTAATGTTGAATGTGACTTGTGTGCAAAATTTGGGGTCAATCGGACGTGATTTGATAGGTTTAGGCATCGAATGCAGAAGTTTGAAATTTCAAAGTTCATAAAGCTTGAATTGGAGTGCGATTCATGGTTTCGGCATTGTTTGATGTGATTTGAGGCCTCGGGCAGGTCCGCATTATGTTTTGGAACATGTTGGTGTAATTGGATGGGGTCCCGAGGGCCTCGGGTGGATTATGGGTGGTTAACGGATCAAATTTGGAATTGAGAGAAAGCTGAGATTGTTGTCATCTGGTGTGACCGCACCTGCGTTGCGGTGTCGTAGAAGCGGAAAAGGGGTGGCTTGGCTGGAGGCCGCAGGTGAGAGATTATTTCCGCACATACAAAGGCGCAGGTGCGGACGAGAGAGCGCAAGTGCGAAGACGGCTGGGGAAGGAGGAAGCTGCAGGTGAGAGAGTTTGGACGCACCTGCAGGCGTGCAGGTGCGGGAGTAATCACCGCAGGTGCTGAAGGACTGGAGGCAGTGCAGTGTTTTAAACGGGAAATTTGGCCATTCTTCTCCTATTTTCTTTTGGTGTGGGCAATTTTGGAGAGCTTCAAGGGGATATTTTCTTCAAGCATCACAAGGTATGTTGTTCCAATTCATTTCAAGTTGATACATGGTTTAGGTACGGATTTAAGTGTGGTAATTTGTGGAGAATTATGTGGTTTGGAAGAAAACCTAGAATTTGTATTTTTGGATTTTGCCCACGAATTTGAGCATGAAAATTAGAGTAAATTATATATATGAATTAGTAAGGCTATGGGTAGAGTTTTTCTTCGAGAAATTTCGGAATCCGAGCACGTGGGCCCGAGGGAAATTTGGTCAACTTTTCAAGCGGGGGTGGGAAATTATATAATTTGAATTGTTACAAGTATTAGAGTATATTTTCATTGGTTTGCCCTCTTATTTGGATAGTTTTGGGGCGTTGTGCATTGATTTGGGTCATCGGAAGGGCTTGGAAGCCGGTTATGAATCTTCGGAGCGAGGTAAGTCTCCTTTCTAACCTTGTGAGGGGGAATTGTCCCCATAGGTGAACTAACTGAATATGTGCTACTATTTGTGGGGCTACGTACGCACGAAGTGACGGGAGTCCGTGCATAGCTACTATCATGCTTGTGTCTGGGTAGTTTAGGACCCATTAGCATGCTTAACTTGTTGTACTTGTAATTTTTCTAATGCAATTAGACTGTTAATATTATAGAATTAGTAACTGAATACCTAAGAAGGTTGAAGTTTATTTTCCTTAATCATCTAGAAAGAGAATTGATTTTTCCTGGGATAATTATTTTCCTGATAACACATGTTTTATTTGCCATACTTGTAACCTTACTGATAATCTTATAATATTTAAAACCTTATCGAACTTGGAAATTGAATTTCCAGAAAAGGATTTAAATACTATCTTCGAGTCCATTAAAAAGAGAATTTTATCACTTCCTTGAGTAACTGTTTTCCTGATAAAATATGAATTTATGGTGTGAATATCTGTATTTATGAGTACCTAAGTCGCATGTATGATTCGTGAGCCGGGTAACTGTGTTATTTATATATGACCGCGTCACATGATCGATTCGTGAGCGAGGTAATAGATGCATCTATGGTTCGAGTCGTTCGACCCTTCAGTAGTGCACATTTTATTATTGTTGGTCCGCGCCGTCCGACCCTCGGCATTTCTTGTGCATGATAATTGCTGCGTACTTTCTGTGATTTCTACCTGTTTACTGGTATGGGAATTATAAATTGTTAACTGAAATGACGAAGATTTAAGGATTTAAATGTGAAAGAAGTTGATGTTTCATGTCACTACTTATTAAATTGCCTATGATATCTATGCTTAGTGTCGCCCTTGATTTTATTAAATTGACTTCTAGCAAGTGTCAAATTCGACCTCTCGTCACTACCTCTTCGAGGTTAGGCGAGATACTTACTGAGTACACATTGTTTTCGTACTCATGATACACTTGCTGTGCATTTTTATTGCACATGTACATTCATAGCTAGTGGCCCTGCTTGACGCAGTGATGTGGCTGACTTGAAGACTTAGACGAGCTGCACCATCTGAAGACGACGCACAACCGGCAGAGTCTTCCTCAAATGTATTGTATTTTATTTAAAATTCCTTGTCCAGTTTGTATTCCAGACAAGTATTGTAATACATGTATGATTCCTAGAAAATTTTCTCATGCACTTATGACACCGGGTTCTCGGACAACTATGGGATTTACTCACTATTTAAATTTTCTAAAGATATTATTTTACTCAGTGGAAACTCGCTAATTATTATTTAAGAAAATGAAAAAAGAAATGACTTCAAGAATTTTAAAGTAATGATCTTATTAATTAGTAAGTGTTGGCTTGCCTGAGAGTGGGGTCCGGCGCCATCACGACATTAATGGATTTTGGGTTGTGACAACTAGCAAGATAACTGAGTTACGTATCTATTTACTGCAAGTTACTGTTCTATTTTATTTCGCATTTCCTTTTTGCTTTATTACAAAATGAATACAAGTTATATTATAAATACCCCGCTGTAGCCTCGTCACTACCTCGCCGAGGTTAGGCTCGGCACTTACAAGTACATGGGGTCGGTTGTACTGATGCTACACTCTGCACTTCTGTGCAGATTTTGGAGCTGATTGTGGCTGATCGAGAGGTTGGTTGCAGTTATTCATCCGGGAGACCCAAGGTAGTCCTGCAGGCGTCTGCAGGCCCTGACGTCCCCTCCTATGCTTTACATTTCTTTTTTACTTCTCTTTCGAGACAGATGTATTCTTCTTTCAAACTCATACTTGTAGATATTAATAGAATATTCGTGAGTTGTGACACCGGTTTTGAGTGGTATAGTTTCGGTTTATTATTATTGCAAAGATAATCGTTTAATTATGTACTTTCGCTTTTATTTCGTTGAGTTAGTTTGTTGAATTTTGTTTATGAAAGAAATAGTAACGGAAAAAGGTAAAATGAGCTCTAACGTTGGCTTGCCTAGCGAGTGCGATGTTAGGCACCATCACGGTCCGGAAGGTGGGAAATCCGGGTCGTGAGAATATCTTTGGATATCTTTGGATTATTTTCAGTCCTCAAGACTAGAGAGAACAAGTTTTGGAGCTAGGGTTCTTGCACACACACTTGGGTCTTGAAGATTTGAAGCTTTTGGTTAAGAATATCTTACTCATTTATGCTCATTTCTTCACTTCCTTGCATTGTATATTATATCTAAGTATGTAATATTTATTTCAACACTTGAATCTTGTTTATGGGAATATTCATAAATAACGTGTGGATTAAATATCTGGTTGTGCTTATGTATTGAATAAGTTTTTATCTTTTATTAAGTGAGTTATTGTTTATTTTTGTTCTTTAATGTTTCCAAAGGGATTAGCTAACCCTAGGAATCACCCATTAACTTCGAATTAATTTTGGGAAAGATTATTTGGGGTTGGAAAAGAGTAATTAACAAGAACTTGAGGCTTTAACCCTCATTTTATAGATTCTACCTAGGGATAGGATTGAACTACTTGTAGCTATAATCGGGTGTGCTTAATCTCCTAATTATTTTAGGGATAATTCAATTGGGAAGTCTTGTTAGTCTTTGGAAGAAGCTAATATAGAATTATTACCCGAGGCTAATTAACATAAACTCACGCATATTTGTAAAATCGTGAGATATATTGAATCGTTACTTGAGTGTAATTTCTAGTGTATCCATACTTGTAGCCATTGATCATTTTAATTTCTTTCTAGGTTAGTTTACATTTTTGCATTTAGAAATAAATATTTTCTCATATCAATTCTAAGTGTTTGGCATTGCATAACAAGTGATAATTCTCTTACATTCCTAATCGCCTACATATTGTTCTCTGTGGAATTCGACCCCGACTCATAGTTGGGTAAATTATATTACATGAGACCGTGTCCATTTACTTTTTAGTAGTGAATTTGGACGTCACTACTCACATTTGTCTTTCTTTTTGCATTTTGCTTCTTTTTAAACTACATAGACTTTATTGGCATCTAGTTACTAACATAGAACCACCTTAAAGCGCCTCTCTAATTTTCTCAAGACTCCATATTTATATATTTTTTTTTTTACATAACAATTTTCTTTTGGATCTTGATTAATTATACCTCAATGTGCAACCTTACCAATTTCCAACTTGACAACAACACCCCCAACTTGGGCTTTTAGCCTTATTCTCAATATTCAAGGAGGGTGTATCCACTTGTATCCCAAATGCTTATCCGAACCTTTCCTAAACCTACATTACGAGCTTAAAAAGTCCTTATGGGATCTCCAACCAAATGTTCTTGAATAGGCGGCGAATTAATATAAGGGCAATCTTATGGCATGATATTTCGTAACACTAGAAATTCTTTGTTGAGAGTGAGTGTCTTTTTGCATTTGTCCCTTGTGTTATTATTGTAAATATGGTGATTTTGGGACTTTCTTTCTTGTGAGGACACATGAGTTATGATGGATTGGTAACATTGATGTATCCATAATTGAGTAAATTGAGCATATGTAGTAGACTAGTGCTTTTGAGTCACTTCTTGAGGCTTATTTTTGTCACTTGATTATTTTGAAACTCCTATGCATTTCTTGAAGCTGTTTTTAAATGAGGGAGTTATTTGGTTAAGATTCGCGTGCTTGAGCCTAATTATTAGTACCAACCAAATTCATAAATATGGTGCTTAATTGGAGAATGTGATTTGTAAATGGTAGCTATACTACTTGTGCTTTAAATGGTAGAACCTCATTGAATTGTTGGTTTGGATTTTCTTGAGGACAAGCAAAACCTTGAAGTTGGGGGTGTTGATGAGTGGTAATTTTACCACTCATTGTAGTCTCTTTTCTTTAGTTTTATGTCCTTTAATTATAATATGAGGGTGTTTATGGTGTGTATTGTTAGATTCTAAGGTAAATTATACCATGAAGAGAATTGAATTCAATTAAAGTGGAATTGAGCTAAAAAGGGTTAAATAATGCAAAAAGTCTTCAGCAAATCTGCATCTGCAGAAGAATGGCCGCAGAAGTGACCTCGCGTCTTTAAGGAAATGGTCCGCATCTGCGGAACTGAGCCACCTTTCCTAGGACCACATCTGCGAGTCAAGAACTGCTTCTTCGGTTACGCATCTGCGGAGGCAGAAGTCCCTTCAATTTTCTGCACCTGCGATTGGATGCTCCGCTTTTGCCGAGCCGCACCTGCGAGGATTGTTCCGCCGGTGCGGTCAACGGGCTTCAGGTCTGGGTAAATTTGGAAAATCACATTTTCTCCATTCCAAACCCACAAATACACGACCTGGCCTATCTTTGGATATCTTTGGATTATTTTCAGTCCTCAAGACTAGATAGAACAAGTTTTGGAGCTAAGGTTCTTGCACACACACTTGGGTCTTGAAGATTTGAACCTTTTGGTTAAGAATTTCCTACTCATTTGTGCTCATTTCTTTATTTTCTTGCTTTGTATTGTATATCTAAGTGTGTATTATTTATTTCAACACTTGAGTCTTGTTAATGGGAATATTCATAATTAAGGTATGGATTAAATATCTTGTTGTGCTTAAGTATTGAAGGATTTTTTTATCTTTTATGAAGTGAGTTATTGTTTATTTAATTATTCTTGTTCTTTAATGTTTCCAAAGGGATTAGCTAACCCTAGGACTCGCCCATTAATTTCGAATTAATTTTAGGAAAGATTATTTGGGGTTGGAAAAGATTAATTAACAAGAACTTGAGGTTTTAACCCTCATTTTATAGATTCTACCCAGGGATAGGATTGAACTACTTATAGCTATAATCGGGTGTACTCGAGACTAATTAACATAAACTCACTCATAGTTGTAAAATCGTGAAATACATTGAATTGTTACTTGAGTGTAATTTCCAATGTATCCATACTTGTAGTCATTGATCATTTTAATTGCTTTCTTGGTTAGTTTACATTTTTGATTTTAGATATAAATATTTTCTCAAATCAATTCTAAGTGTTTGGCATTATATAACAAGTGATAGTTCTCTTACATTCCTAATCGCCTACATATTGTTCTATGTGTGATTCGACTCTCACTCATAGTTGGGTAAATTATATTGCATGCGACCGTGTACATTTACTTTTTAGTAGTGGATTTTGACGTCACTACTCATATTTGTCTTTCTTTTTGTATTTTGCTTCTTTCTAAACCGCATAGCCTTTATTGGCATCTAGTTACCGACATAGAACCACCTAAAGCACCTCTCTAATTTTCTCAAGACTCCATATTTATATACACATTTTTTATATAACAATTTCTTTTGGAGCTTGACTAATTATACCTCAATGTGCAACCTTACCAATTTCCAACTTGACAACAACACCCCCAACTTAGGATTTTAGCCGCATTCTCAATATTCAAGGAAGGTGTAGTCACTTGTATCCCAAATGCTTATCCGACCCTTTCCTAAACCTACATTACAAGATTAAAAATCCCTTATGTGATCTCCAACCGAATGTTCTTGAATAGGCCGCGAATTAAAATAAGGGCAAGCTATGGCATGATATTTCGTAACACTTGAAATTCTTTGTTGAGAGTGAGTGTCTATTTGCATTTGTCCCTTGTGTTATTATTGTAAATATGGTTATTTTGGGACTTTCTTTCTTGTGAGGACACATGAATTATGATGGATTGGTGACATTGATGTATCCGAAATTGAGTAAATTGAGCATATGTAGTAGACTAGTTCTTTCGAGTCACTTCTTGAGGCTTATTGTTGTCACTTGATTATTTTGAAACTCCTGTGCATTTCTTGAAGTTGTTTTTAAATGAGGGAGTTATTTGGTTAAGATTCGTGTGCTTGAGCCTAATTAATAGTACCAACCAAATCCATAAATATGGTGCTTAATTGGAGAATATGATTTGTAAATGGTAGCGATACTACTTGTGCTTTAAATGGTAGAAACTCATTGAATTGTTGGTTTTGATTTGCTTGAGGACAATCAAAAGCTTTAAGTTGGGGGTGTTGATGAATGGTGATTTTATCACTCATTGTAGTCTCTTTTCTTTAGTTTTTATGTCCTTTAATTATAATATACAGGCGTTTATGGTGTGTGTTGTTAGATTCTCAGGTAAATTATGCCATGAAGAGAATTGAATTCAATTAAAGTGGAATTGAGAAAAAAAGGGTTAAACCATGCAAAACTCTTCAGAAAATCCGCATCTGTGGAAGAATGGCCGCACAAGCGACCTCGCGTCTTCGAGGAAATTGTCCGCATCTGCGGAACTGAGTCACCTTGCCTAGGACCACATCTGCGAGTCAAGAACCCCTTCTGCAGTTATGCATCTACGCTTGAGAGCCCATATCTATGGAGACAGAAGTCCCTTCGATTTTCCGCCCCTGCGATTGGATGCTCTGCTTTTGCCGAGCCGCATCTGTGAGGATTGTTCTGCCGGTGCGGTCAACGGGCTTCAGTTCTGGGTAAATTTGGAAAATCACATTTTCTCCATTCCAAACCCACAAATACACGACCTAGCCTATCTTTGGATATCTTTGGATTATTTTCAGTCTTCAAGACTAGATAGAACAAGTTTTGGAGCTAGGGTTATTGCACACACACTTGGGTCTTGAAAATTTGAAGCTTTTGGTTAAGAATTTCTTTCTCAGTTGTGCTCATTTCCTTTCTTTGTAGAGTATATCTAAGTGTGTATTATTTATTTCAACACCTGAATCTTGTTTATGGGAAAATTCATAATTAAGTTGTGGATTAAATATCTTGTTGTGCTTATGTATTGAATGATTTTTTATATTTTATGAAGTGAGTTATTGTTTATTTAATTATTCGTGTTCTTTAATGTTTACAAAGGGATTATCTAACCCTAGGACTCGCCCATTAACTTCGAATAAATTTTGGGAAAGATTATTTGGGGTTGGTGTAACGATCCGGTCGGTTGTTTTGAGAGTTAGTGCCCCGATCTCTTAATAACTGCTTCCCTCATGTCTATTTCTTCTTTTGGAACTTGTCGGAACGTTGAGTAGTGAAATTCGGAGAGTTTTTGGACACATAGTCCTTATATGTGATTTTAAGCTTTAGAAATCGGATCGTAGTTGGAACTATAGGAAAACTTGTCCCGAATGGGATTTCGTTGACTCTGTTAGCTCCGTTGGGTGATTTCGGGGTTAGGAGCGTGTTCAGATTGTGTTTTCGAGGTCTGTTGTAGAGTTAGGCTTGAATTGACGAAAGTTAGAACTTCGGCAATTTCGGCCGATAGGTGAAATTTTTATATCGGGCTCGGAATGGAATTTCGAAAGTGACAGCACGTCCTGGTGTCATTTATGACCCGTGTGTAACATTTGAGTTCATTCGGATGAGTTTTGACATGTTTCGGCATCAGATGTAGATTTTAAAATTTTCATAAGTTCTTAGGCTTGAATCTATGCATAAATGATGATTTTGATTTTATGAGATGTGTTTTGAAGGCTCGACTAAGTTCGAATGAGGTATTAGGATTAGTTGGTAGGTTTGATTGAAGTCACGGGGGCGTCGGGTGTGGTTCGGGTGCTCAAACGGGAAAATTTAACCTTAAGCTTATTGCTAGTTTTTTCTGGTTTTACAGAAGCAGTCCTTTTTTCATCGCGATCGCGTGAGTTCATCCGCGATCGCACAAGTGGTGCCGCGATCGCAGTTTTTGGGAAGTATAGCCTCCGCGTTCGCATAGCCCATGTCGCGATCGCATAGAATACGTTAGGCAGCGGAAGTTTGAGTATTGTTCTACGCGGTCGTGTGAAGCCAACCGCGATCGCGTAACTTTGAGTAGATAAGGTCGGAATTTTAAGTGTGTGCTGGAATACCCTTTGCAATCGCGACTGGAAGTACGCGATCGCTTAGTACAAATAACTGGGCATAACATTTAAAGAACCAAATTTGAGGGTTTGAACTATTTTCACATTTTTGAACTTGAGAGCTCGGGAAGTGCGATTTTTTGAGAGTTTTGCACCTGGGAAACTTGGGTAAGTGATTTTTACCCGTTTTAGACTAATTTCCATGATTATACTCCATAATCTAGCCTTTAAATTCGAAATTTGGTGGAAAAAAATTTGGGAAAAATTGGATAAACTTCCTAGGCCGAATTCTTGATTTTGATTGGGATTTTGACATCCGATTTGATTAATTCTTATATGGTTAGACTCGTGAGTTAATGAGTGTCAAAAATTTATAAATTTTACCTGATTCCGAGACGTGGGCCCGGGGGACTTTTTGGGCAAATTTCCTAATTTTGCGTATTAGCTTCGAACTAATTAGCTATTTTGATTCCTTAAAGTGATATTTACATTATGCAATCGAATTGATTAGATTTGGGCCACCCGGAGTCGGATACTCGTGGCAAGAGTGTGGTTTTGAGTTGAGCAGCGCAGTCGAGGTAAGTGACTTGCCTAACTTTGTGTTGGGGACTTCCCCTTTAGGTTGTTTTGATACTGTTTTTTTATATGGGCGCCATGTACATGAGGTGACGAGTTTGTACACAGGGCATTGTTACTAAAACCCCATTTTTCCTTCCGTGACATACATCATTTTTATTCCTATTTCACTATTTCATGTACTAACTGTGTAGTTTATATTAGGAAGGAGCATGTCTACCTGTTTTACTCGAATTCCTCCTAATTGTCACTATTTGCACCATGCCTAGGAGGAATTCGTGTTTAATAAAAGAATCCTGAGATATCCCCAGATGTGAAACAAAATAATAAGACACATATGAATACGTAGAACCTGGATCAAATAATACTGATGCATTCTTATGACAAACATGGACAATACCTGTGATGACTGAATCTAAAGAAACGGCCTCTGGACGGGCTGGAAGAGTATATTACCTGGCCTGGCCTCCCCCTCTAGGGCGACCTCGACCTCCCCAACCTCCACCTCGGGCTGTCTGAGAAGGTGGGGTAGCAGCTGGGGCTGGAAGAATAGCAGGAGGACCCGGTGGAGCACGTAGTGCCTGATAAGTCTGAGATGGTGCACCCCTCCTAGCTCTGGGGAAATCTTCAAATCACTTGGCGAGGGTCACCACACCCAAAACAACCCCTCGGAGGACATGGCAGCGGATGCTAGCTCTGAACTGGCCTGCTAGACTGACCGGTGATGGAATCAAACACGACCTGTTTTACTCGAATTCCTCCTAATTGTCACTAACTGGGAGATTCTCTTGTTGTGGACCGGATATATCGGTCGTGTTTGATTGTTATCAGTGGTTTTGAGACCAAGGTTGATCTGTTATTACTCAGTATGGTAGACTTTGATGTTATCTTGGGCGTGGACTGGTTGTCGCCTGATTATGCTATTCTTGATTGTCATGCTAAGACTGTGACGCTGGCTATGCCAGGCTTAACAAGGTTAGAGTGGAGAGGTTCCTTAGAGTATACTCCCTGCCTGGTCATTTCTTTTCTTAAGGCTCAGCGGATGGTGGAGTAGGGGTGTGATGCGTATTTAGCCTATGTGAGAGATGTTAGTGTTGATACCCCTACAGTTGAGTCAGTTCCAGTTGTGCGAGACCATCCCGATATTTTTCCAGCTGATCTTTTGGGTATGTCGCCCGACAGATATATTGACTTCGACATTGATTTGTTACCGGGCACTCAAACCATTTCCATTCCTCCCTATCGCATGGCTCCTCCTGAATTGAAGGATTTGAAGGAGCAGTTGCAGGAGTTGATTGATAAGGGTTTCATCAGGCCCAATGTATCACCTTGGGTTGCTCCAGTATTTTTTGTGAAGAAAAAGGATGGTTCGATGCGTATGTGTATTGATTACCGGCAGCTGAATAAGGTTACAGTGAAGAACAGGTACCCATTGCCTCACATTGATGATTTATTTGACCAGTTACAGGGTACCAGGATATTCTCCAAGATCGATCTGTGTTTGGGCTATCATCAGTTGAAGATTCGGGAGTCGGACATCTCGAAGACTGCCTTCAGGACCATATATGGCCAATATGAGTTCCTTGTTATGTCATTTGGGTTGACCAATGCCCCAGCAGCCTTTATGCACCTGATGCACAACGTATTTCGGCCTTATCTTGATTCCTTCGTCATCGTGTTCATTGATGACATCTTGGTATATTCTCGGTCCCAGGAGGACCATGAGCAGCATTTGAGTACTGTGCTTCACACTTTGAGGGAGAAGAAATTGTATGCCAAATTTTCTAAGTGCGAATTTTGGCTTGATTCTGTGGCATTCTTAGGCCATGTGGTGTCTTCTGATGGGATCAAGGTAGATCCAAAGAAGGTGGAGGTAGTGCAGAGTTGTCCTAGACCATCTTCATCTACTAAGATCCGCAGTTTCCTTGGTTTGGCTGGGTACTATCGCTGTTTTGTGGAGGGATTCTCATCCATTGCAGCACCGATAAACATGTTGACTCAAAAGGGTGCTCCGTTCAGGTGGACTGAGGAGTGTGAAGAGATCTTTCAGAATCTCAAGACAGCCCTGACTACAGCTCCAGTGTTAGTATTGCCTATGGGTTCAGGGTCCTATACAGTCTATTGTGATGCTTCGAGGATTGGCCTCGGAGCGGTGTTGATGCAGGACGGTAGGGTGATTGCCTACGCGTCCAGACAATTGAAAGTGCATGAGAATAACTATCCACTTCATGATCTCGAGTTGGCAGCAATTGTTCACGCGCTGAAGATATGGCACCATTATTTATACGGTGTTCCCTGTGCGATTTTCATTGATCACCGGAGTTTGAAGCACATATTCAAACAGAAGGACCTCAATTTGCGCCAGCGGATATGGTTGGAGTTACTAAAGGAATATGACATCACTATATTATACCACCCGGGGAAGGCCAATGTGGTGGCCGACGCCTTGAATCGCGGGGCGGAGAGTTTGGGGAGTTTGACATATCTTCTGGCGGTTGAGAGGCCCTTAGCCTTGGATGTTCAGTCCTTAGCCAGCCAGTTCCTGAGATTTAATCTTTCTGATCCTTGTTGGGTATTAGCTTGTGTGGTTGCTCGATCTTCTCTTTATGACCGTATCAGAGAGCGCCAGTATGAGGATCCTAATCTTCTGGTTCTTCAGGATAGAGTTCGACGGGGTGATTCCATGGATATGACTATTGGTGATGATGGCGTGATGAGGATTCATGTCCGTATCTGTGTGCCCAATGTAGATGGTCTTCGGGAGTTGATTCTTGAGGAGGCCCATAGCTCGCGGTATTCCATCCACCCGGGTACCGCGAAGATGTACCAGGATATGAGACAGCACTATTGGTGGTGAAGGATGAAAAAGGATATAGTGGAGTTTGTAGACAAGTGTCTCAACGATTTGCAAGTCAAATATGAGCATCAGAGACCGGGAGGGTTACTTCAGCAGATTGAGCTTCCAGAGTGGAAGTGGGAGCGGATCACCATGGACTTCGTGGTTGGACTTCCTTTGAAGAAGTTCGATGCTATTTGGGTGATTGTGGATCAGCTGACCAAGTTAGCCCATTTCATTCCGGTGTTGACTACATATTCCTCCGAGAGGTTGGCCGGGATTTATATCAAGGAGATTGTGCGCCTCCACGAAATTCCAGTATCTATCATCTCAAACAGAGGTACACAGTTCACTTCACGATTCTGGAGAGCCGTTCAGCAGGAGTTAGGCACCATGGTAGAGTTGATCACAACTTTTCACCCTCAGACGGACGAGCAGTCCGGGTGTACGATTCAGATTCTTGAGGATATGCTCCGTGCCTGTGTTATGGATTTTGGAGGGTCATAGGACTGATACTTTCCACTTGCAGAGTTTTCTTATAATTACAGCTACCAGTCCAGCAATCAGATGGCGTTGTATGAGGCTTTATATGGTAGGCGGTGCAGGTCTCCAGTGGGATGTTTTGAGCCGGGCGAGGCCCGCTTGTTGGGTACAGATTTGGTCCAGGATGCCCTCGACAAAGTGAAGGTGATTCAGGAAATGCTTCGCACAGCTCAGTCCAGGAAGAAGAGCTATGCGGACCGGAAGGTTCGTGATTTGGCATTTATGGCTGGTGATCGGGTTTTGCTTCGGGTATCCCCTATGAAGGGCGTCATGAGGTTCGGAAAGAAGGGTAATCTGAGTTTGAGGTTTATTGGCCCTTTTGAGGTATTGCGGCGGGTTGGGGAGGTTGCTTATGATTTGTCCTTGCCTCCCAACCTAGCAGGAGTTCATCCGGTATTCCACGTCTCTATGCTCTGGAAGTATCACGGTGACCCGTCCCATGTTTTGGATTTCAGTTCAGTCCAGTTGGACAAGAATTTATCATATGTCGATGAGCTAGTAGCTATATTGGATAGACATGTCAGAAAGCTCAGGTCAAAGAATATTGCATCAGTAAAGGTTCAATGGAGGGGTCATCCGGTCGAGGGGGCGACTTGGGATACTGAGCAGGATATGCGCAGTCAGTACCCCCATCTTTTCATAGCTTCAAGTATGTCTCTAATACTCGTTCGAGGACGAACAATTTTCTTAAGAGGGGGAGGATGTAACGACCCGGTCAGTCGTTTTGAGAGTTAGCACCCCGATTTCCTAATAATTGTTTCTCCTATGTCTATTTCTGGTTTTAGAACTTGTCGGAACGTTGAGTGGTGAAATTCGGAGAATTTTTGGACACATATTCCTTATATGTGAGTTTAAGCTTTAAAAATCAGACCGTAGTTGGAACTATGGAAAAATGGGTTCGGAATGGGATTTCGTCGACTCTGTTAGCTCCGTTGGGTGATTTCGTGGTTAGGAGCGTGTTCATATTGTGTTTTCGAGGTCTGTAGTAGAGTTAGGTTTGAATTGGCGAAAGTTAGAATTTTGCGATTTCGGCCGATAGGTGAAATTTTGATATCGGGCTCGGAATGGAATTTCGGAAGTGACAATAGGTACATCGTGTCATTTATGACCCGTGGGTAAAATTTGAGGTCATTCGGATGAGTTTTGATGTGTTTCGGCGTCGGATGTAGATTTTGGAAATTACATAAAATCTTAGGCTTGAATCTATGCATAAATGATGATTTTGATGTTATGAAATGTGTTTTGAAGGTCGTCTAAATTTGAATGAGGTATTAGGATTGGTTAGTAGGTTTGGTTGAGGTCCCAGGGGCCTCGGGTGTGGTTCGGGTGCTCAAACGGGCAAATTTAGCCTTAACCTTATTAATGGTTTTATTTGGTTCTACCGCAGCAATCTTTTGTTCATCGCGATCGCGTGAGTTCATAGGCAATCACATAGGGTAAGATGAGGCAGGCAAGAAATTGTTATATGCGATCACACAAGTGGTGTCGCGATCGCAGTGTTTGGGCAGTCTAGCCTCCGCATTCGCATAGCCCATGTCGAGATCGCATAGAATACCTTAGGCAGCAGAAGTTTTAGTATTGTTCTACGCGGTCGCGTGAAGCCAACCACGATCGCGTAGCTTTGAGTAGATAAGGTCCGCGATTGGGAGCTGTACGCTACCTTCGTGTAGAGGAATTTTAGGCGCGTGTTGGAATACCCTTCGCAATCTCGACTGGAAGTACGTGATCGCATAGTACAAATAACTGGGCAGAACATTTAAAGATCCTAATTCGAGGGTTTGAATTATTTTCACATTTTTGAACTTGAGAGCTCGAGAAGTGCGATTTTTGGAGAGTTTTGCACCTGGGCAACTTGGGTAAGTGATATTTACCCGTTTTAGACTAATTTCCATGATTATACTCTTTAATCTAGCCTTTAAATTCGAAATTTGGTGGGGAAAAATTTGGGAAAAATTGGATAAACTTCCTAGGCCGAATTCTTGAGTTTTGATTGGGATTTTGACATCCGATTTGATTAATTCTTATATGGTTAGACTCGTGAGTGAATGAGTGTACGAAATTTATAATTTTTACCCGATTCCGAGACGTGGGCCCGGGGGACTTTTTGGGCAAATTTCCTAATTTGGCGTATTAGCTTCGAACTAATTAGCTATTTTGATTCCTTAAAGTGATATTTACATTATGCAATCGAATTGATTAGATTTGGGCCACCCGGAGTCGGATACTCGTGGCAAGAGCGTGGTTTTGAGTTGAGCAGCGCAGTCGAGGTAAGTGGCTTGCCTAACTTTGTGTTGGGGACTTCCCCTTTAGGTTGTTTTGATACTGTTTTGTTATATGGGCGCCATGTACATGAGGTGACGAGTGAGTACACGGGTCAATGTTTCTAAAACCCCATTTTCCCTTCCGTGACATACATCATTTTTCTTCCTATTTCACTGTTTCAAGTACTAACTGTGTAGTTTAGATTAGGAAGGAGCATGTCTACCTGTTTTACTCGAATTCCTCCTAATTGTCACTATTTGAACGATGCTTAGGTAGTTTTATCCGTACTCTTGCCTGCGATCTTTTCTTGAACTGTTAAAATAAACTGTATCCGGTATTTATTCGCATTTGCATATTTAAATTGGGACTACGGACGAGATTCCGAGAGATTTCCCCCTGTACCGCATTGCATATTTAAATTGAGACTACAGACGAGATTTCTGGAGCTTTCCCCTTGTACTGCATTGCATATTTAAATTGGGACTACGGACGAGATTCCGGGAGCTTTTCCCTGTACTGCATTGCATATTTAAATTGGGACTACGGACGAGATTCCGGGAGCTTTTCCCTGTACTGCATTGCATATTTAAATTGGGACTACAGACGAGCTTCCGGGAGCTTTCCCCCTGTACTGCATTGCATATTTGTTGTTGTCAGATAAGTTGTGTTGAGCCGAGGGCTCCCTGTTGCTATGTTCTTTTAGCTCATTATTTCTACTGTTGTGCCTTAGCTTATTACATCTCTCTTTCAAATTTTAAATCGTTTTTACTATAAACCTCTAGTAGATCCTTAACCTGACCTCCTCGCTACTTGACTGGGGTTAGGCTTGGCACTTACTCGGTATCAAATTGTGGAGTACTCACACCCTTTCCTGCGCATGTTTTCCATGTGCAGATCCAGGTACCAGCACCCAGTATCTTTACTAGGAGTCGTTCTACCAGGTTGTTAGGAGACCGCGAGGTAATTCTACCACGTCCGCAGAATCCCACGAGTCCCCTTCTACTCTAGTATAGGCATAGAGGACTTATGTATTCCACTATTTCATTGTATAGAGCTACATTTAGTACAGAGCTTATGAATGTTGTGACATTCCGGGTTTTGGGAAGTGAAATTGTACATGTTGAGCAGCTATGTTATATCTACTTAAGTTCTTTTCTGTCTTTATTTTATTGATTCTATTATTTTTGAAAATTTAGGATTACCTAGTTGTAGAGACTAGGTGCCGTCACGATACCTTTCGGAGGGAAAATCGGGTCGTGACAGTTGGAAAAGATTAATTAACAATAACTTGAGGCTTTAACCCTCATTTTATAGATTCTACCTTGGAATAGAATTGAACTACTTGTAGCTATGATCGGGTGTACTTAATCTCCTAATTGTTTTAGAGATGATTCAATTGGGAAGACTTGTTAGTCTTTGGAAGAAGCTAATATAGAATTATTACCCGAGCTTAATTAACATAAACTCACACATATTTGTAAAATCGTGAAATACATTGAATTGTTACTTGAGTGTAATTTCCAGTGTATCCATACTTGTAGCCATTGATCATTTTAATTTCTTTCTAGGTTAGTTTACATTTTTGCATTGAGATATAAATATTTTCTCAAATCAATTCTAAGTGTTTGGCATTGCATGACAAGTGATAATTCTCTTACATTCCTAATCGCCTACATATTGTTCTCTGTGGGATTCAACCGCGACCCGTAGTTTGCTAAATTATATTGCATGCGACCGTGTCCATTTACTTTTTAGTAGTGTATTTGGACGTCACTACTCACATTTGTCTTTTTTTTTTGCATTTTGCTTCTTTTTAAACCACATAGCTTTTATTGGCCTCTAGTTACCAACATAGAACCACCTCTCTTATTTTCTCAAGACTCCATATTTATATATACATTTTTTTATATAAAAATTTTCTTTTGGAGCTTGATTAATTATACCTCAATGTGCAACCTTACCAATTTCCAACTTGACAACAACACTCCCAACTTAGGCTTTTACCCTCATTCTTAATGTTCAAGGAGGGTGTAGTCACTTGTATCACAAATGCTTATCCGACCCTTTCCTAAACCGACATTACAAGCTTAAAAAGTCCTTATGGGATCTCCAAATGAATGTTCTTGAATAGGCGGTGAATTATAATAACGGCAAGCTTATGACATGATATTTCGTAATACTTGAAATTTTTTTTGAGAGTGAGTGTCTTTTTGAATTTGTCCCTTGTGTTATTATTGTAAGTATGGTGATTTTGGGACTTTATTTCTTGTGAGGACACATGAATTATGATAGATTGGTGACATTATGTATCCGGAAGTGAGTAAATTGAGCATATGCAGTAGACTAGTATTTTTGAGTCACTTCTTGAGGCTTATTGTTGTCACTTGATTATTTTGAAACTCCTATGCGTTTATTAAAATTTTTTTAAATGAAGGAGTTATTTCGTTAAGATTCGCGTGCTTGAGCCTAATTATTAGTACCAACCAAATCCATAAATATGGTGCTTAATTGGAGAATGTGGTTTGTAAATGGTAGTAATACTACCTGTGCTTTAAATGGTAGAAACTCATTGAATTGTTGGTTTTTATTTGCTTGAGGACAAGCAAAAGCTTTAAGTTGGGGGTGTTGATGAGTGGTGATTTTACCACTCATTGTAGTCTCTTTTCTTTAGTTTTTATGTCCTTTAATTATATGAGGGCGTTTATGATGTGTACTGTTATATTCTCAGGTAAATTATGCCATGAAGAGAATTGAATTCAATTAAAGTGGAATTGAGTAAAAAAGGGTTAAACAATGCAAAACTCTTCAGCAAATCCACATATGTGGAAGAATGGCCGCACAAGCGACCTCACGTCTTCGAGGAAATGGTCCGTATCTGCGGAACTGAGCCAACTTGCCTAGGACCACATCTATGAGTCAAGAACCGCTTCTGCGGCTACGTATCTACGCTTGAGATCCCGCATCTGCGGAGATAGAAGTCCCTTCAATTTTCCGCTCCTGCGGTTGGATGCTCCACTTTTACCGAGCCGCACCTGCGAGGATTGTTCCGCAGGTCCGATCAACGGACTTCAGGTCTGGCTAAATTTGGAAAATCACATTTTCTCCATTCCAAACCTACAAATGCACGACCTAGCCTATGTTTGGATATCTTTGGATTACTTTCAGTCCTCAAGACTAGATAGAACAAGTTTTGGAGCTAGGGTTCTTGCACATACACTTGGGTCTTGAAGATTTGAAGCTTTTGGTTAAGAATTTCTTACTCATTTGTGCTCATTTCTTCATTTCCTTTCTTTGTACTATATATCTAAGTGTGTATTATTTATTTCAACACTTGAATCTTGTTTATGGGAATATTCATAATTAAGGTGTGGTTAAATACCTTGTTGTGCTTATGTATTGAATAATTTTTATCTTTTATGAAGTGAGTTATTGTTTATTTAATTATTCTTGTTCTTTAATGTTTCTAAAGGGATTAGCTAACCCTAGGACTCGCCCATTAACTTCGAATTAATTTTGAAAAAGATTATTTGGGGTTGGAAAAGATTAATTCACAAGAACTTGAGGCTTTAACCCTCATTTTATAGATTCTACATAGGGATATGATTGAACTACTTGTATCTATAATCGGGTGTAGTTAATCTCCTAATTATTTTAGGGATAATTCGATTGGGAAGTCTTGTTAGTCTTTGGAAGAAGCTAATATAGAATTATTACCCAAGGCTAATTAACATAAACTCACTCATATTTGTAAAATCGTGAAATACATTGAATCATTACTTGAGTGTAATTTCTAGTGTAATTTCTAGTGTATCCATACTTGTAGCCCTTGATCATTTTATTGCTTTATAGGTTAGTTTACATTTTTTTATTTAGATATAAATATTTTCTCATATCAATTCTAAGTGTTTGGCATTGCATAACAAGTGATAATTCTCTTACATTCCTAATCGCCTACATATTGTTCTCTGTGGAATTCGACCCCGACTCATAGTTGGGTAAATTATATTGCATGCGACCTTGTCCATTTACTTTTTAGTAGTGGATTTGGATGTCATCAAGAGGCAAAAGCATTTTGGAGTATAATATTTCCCGGATTGAGGTAAGTAACACTTTCAAACATTTTGTTCTGAGGGTTCGAAACTCTGAATTATGTGTTATATGATTGGTATTGAGGTAACGCACATGCCAAGTGACGGGCGTGCGAGCGTGAACCGTGAGAATTGTGACCTGGTTGGTTCCATGGCACTGTATAGTGATAATATCTTGTTGATATCTGTGTTTTCATCATGTGATAAATTAATTGAGCTGTCAATCATGCTAGATATCATGTTTGGGCTTTATGCCGGTAAATTTGGGACCCATAGTGGTCGTTTCTTGCTGCCACTTTACCGATTTTATTGATATTTCGTACTCACTCATACACATTCATTTTATATCATATCTTATTCTCAATTGTTATTTATTGATTCATCATATTATTGTTTCGGGCTAGTTTTCATGATATTTTAAGCATGTGAGTGAGACTGGAGAGATTGATGACTGAGTGAGGTCGAGAGCCTGATTATGAGTGATAGTTATGGAATTGGGTTGCATACCGCATCGGTTATACTGATGTTATGATAGCGCTTGGGATGTAGGATCCCCTATGGAATCTGTACACACCCCCAGTGAGCGCGACTGGTATTAATGGGGGATGGATCTTCCCTAGACAAGGATCTTTTCTGAAGCACTTGATACTTGGAGATGGATCTTCTCCACTGGTCTAGATTAGCCTTCCTCGGTACTGGGTGACTTATGGTCAGCGATGTATATATATTCCGGGATGGATTTTCCCTGGGCCATATACAGTACCAAGTGGTTGACCATTTGAGAGTATGAGCACGTGAGGCTAACATCATGGTGCATCATATACAACATGTGTGTTGGCATGTAGAAATAGTAGAGTTACATTCTTCATATTGTTCAGATCTGATCATTTTCACTGTTTTGAGCTATCTATTTAATTTGAAATCATGCTTATGTTTCTGCACTATTATTTCCATTGTTAGCTATACAGATTGAGTTTGTCACTACCTTTCAGGCCAAAGGTTGGACTTATTACTTACTGAGTTGGTTGTACTCATGTTACTCCATACACCTCGTGTGTAGATTTACACTTTCCTGGTCACGGTGGCTGTTGATTGAGGAGCAAGATCTCGGAGACTATTGAGGTAGCTGCATGGCGTTCGCAGGCCTTGAATCTCCTTCTTATTGTCTATCTATATTTTAGTTTTTTTTTCATAGACACTGTAGTGGACTGTATTCTGGTTTAGACGCTCATGTACTCCGTGACACCCCGGTTTTTGGGATGGATTGTATCGTATTTTGGATTATTTCTGTTTTCAAAAAGGCTTTTCTTAAATATTAATTGCTTCCGACTTTATTTTAAAAGTTTTTTCCATGTTGAGATGTTGAGTTGTGGCTTGCCTAGTTTCACGATAGGCGCCATCACGATGGTTGATTTTGGGCTGTGACATAAGGAATGACTTATTTGATGAATTTATGTTGATAGGGAAATACCTTAATTGATTCCCCTCGATTCCACATCCATAACATACATTGGTTTCATAGTGATATACCCTCGAATGACATCTCTTACACTTCATGAAACGGGGATGAGGTCTGTTATACTGACTCGCCTTACTAACCTGATATTTACCCTTTTTGCATACTCAACCCACGATGCAAAATGTGCCTTCCCGCATATCGAGTAGACCGGGATGGGTGTAACCAACCTAGGTTATTTGTTATTCTTGTGACCCCTCTTTCCATAACCGTAAAATATTTCAAGAGCCATCCATCACGTCCCTAAGTGGCGCTTCTTACAAATAAAACATTCCTATTTATTGGTACAAACAACCCTCTTTCATTACGTAGGTTCCCTCACCACATGATCTGGTGGGGCAGTGACATTGATAGGAACAAGGAAACGTCCCCTAACAACTAGTTCTTTCATTCCCTCCTCGTTGCCTCGAAATCGTGGGTTACTCATTCGAAAAATGAGACATGATGAGGAAAATAACTCTTTATCTTGGGCTCTATCACACGATATGGAATATCAAAGAAGTGTGAAATTTCCTAACTTTCCAAGTAGCCTCCCCATTATATATGTGGTCGACAACACACCGATAAGAAGGACTATACTAGACACGGCTCCGAGACATCCTAGGACACTTTAAAACCTTAACCTCTGATACCAAGTTTGTCACGCCCCAAACTCGGACAGTGCGACCGACGCTCAACCAAGTGAACCCGGCCGAGCAAGCCTGTTAGATTTCCTTCTACCCTAACTCATCCATGAATAAAGAGGAGATGTACTCTATTTATCAAACACTTAAAAGATTTCATTCACAACTCCCATTCCATTTCTATTAGCAGCTTCATTCATAATTTCCAAAATATTACAAGTTTATAGATATAATGAAAAACATGTTTGCCAAATACCAACATTTCTAGTTCAATTCCCAACATCAAACACCACTCATAACCTGTCTACGGAGACTCTAAGTATAATAGAAGAGTACTATGGAAGTGCCGGCAACAAGGCCCTGGCTATACCTCAAAACACAAAGTAAAACATCAAGTGACATCAGGCCCGGAATAGAGTAGGTCTCACCAAAACCTGTTGAATAAGGAATAACTGCTAATGAGGACCAAAGTTTCCTACTAATGAATCACCTGCATCCCTTGAAGATGCAGCGCCCCCAACAAAAGGGACGTTAGTACATTGTCACGACCCAAACTAATGGGCCGCGACCGGTTCCCGAATCCTACATGTCGAACATTCTTAAGCATGCTTTCAAGATATAAACGTGAATAACATACGTGAGGAAAATTTATCCAAAAGACATATGTACATATACATACAGAATACAATGGGCGAGCTGGCAAGGCTGCTATAGACAACTATATACCCATACATAATTGTCTACAGACCTCTAATAGAAATACAACTGTACAAAGATGGGACTGAGCCACATCATACCCATATATATATACAAGCATATCGTACCAAAATCAAAAGTGGCTCCAGATTTAGTGGAGCATGCCAACTCTCGCTGATCAAGGATCCTAAGAAGGGTGATTGTCAGCTTGCCTACCTGCACCTGCGGGCATGAAAGGCAGGCTCCGGAAAATAGGGCGTTAGTACGAATAATGTACTAAATATGTAAGGCATGAAAATCAGTACATAAGAGATATATATATATGAAACATAGAATAACAAATTTTGCATGTAAGTCTAAATAACTTTGCAAATCTTGAAACAATTATAATATCATGCACGTGCGTGTAAATGTCATGTCATGCATAGGTATAGGTGTACATAACATCATCAAGCCTCTGAGGGAATCCATCGTATCATCTCGGCCACTGTGGGAAAAATCATCAACATATACCAATTGATCAGGTGGTAGCGTGTATATAACGATGTAACCTCTTCCCATATCCCATATACATACATATACATATAGATACACGTATATACCGCCATCTGGTCATGGGTCATTGTACATGTGTAAATGAATGAAATGCATGCAAATATGTTAATAATCTCAATATTCCCTTCCGGATAAGCTTTATCAACTGCGTATTATTTTGAGACCCATGAACAGAAGATATAATAATATGTCACATGGAGAATCAAGAATATAGAGACCCCTAGTATTTCTATGAATAGAGTCATTTATGAAAGTTGTGCGGTTGCTCGTTTCTTTCTGTATCATTTGGATCATGCCAAAAAGAAAGAAGGGATAGCCTTAACATATCTGAAGCAGAAAAAAATCCGTATAATATTTTTGGAAAAGATTGCACCGTACTCCTTTAGAATCGCAAAATTTTGCGTTGCTAAGATTCTAATAATTCTCGTTGGAATCGTTTGGTTGCCAGAAGTTTTGTTGAAAACTTGCAAGAACTGCTAACGTTCTGATTGTAGTAGCACTTCTCTTTATATTCAGGGTGTGAGTTGGAAATTACACTATTTTAGGCTAGTACGTAAATAGCAGTTTTCAATCTTGCTAGACTTTGGTTCTGTCTATATTAGAAAATTAACTGCTATAATAGACATGATACAAATTATGGTAAAAGTGATAAACTAAAGTATAAAGTCCATAGGAGATGTTGGCGAGAGGTCTATTTTGTTTTTAAGCTTCAATTGACATCTGTATGTGAAGGTTCATCATGCAAGTGACAAAATATAAGAGATGAAGTGTTCTGTCTTTTAATTATCAATTAGGTTGCCACCTAATTATAAATGACTAAGAGTCTTTTGTTTGGAAAGTGGCTTACTGTCACGATTTTGAGGGGCGTTTTATCTTGTCTTATAATTTATTAATTAATTAGGTAATATTCCGTTACCCGATAATTAATCAATTACCCACATAATTAAGAATTATCTCAAATTACTTAAAATACTACTCATTTTAATATACTTTACACATCATACTATCATGATCATATGGTACCTTGTATGGTACTAGTCCCTAAATATCAGGTATTCTAGCTCGGACCGTATTTTATCCCAAATCGACAACCTTCAACGAAACTCGTTTTCTTTAATTCGTGTACCCTTTACCCTTTGTGGCACTTACTTATCGCTTGTTATAAGTAGCATAAATACGTTAACCTCAAGATAATCTCATCCCCGAGTCTACATCGATTAACTGAAGACAAAACATTAATCGTACGAAAACGCAAGATGTAACATCCTTCTCCCCTTAGAAACATTCGTCCTCGAATGTTTAACTCTCGGGATCTATATAACTTTGCAGATTCGCCTTTGTAATAATACTACTACCAAATCTTCTTGTAGAACTCAATAATTCAATGCCACATAGGACCACAATCATCAATAATGACAATGGCCTCACACGACCAATGACAATAACTAACACAAGAATCCATACACGTACCTTAAGGTTGTGATGTCTCAGTCGGACCCTTCTCCGAATGAGGAAATAAGTAGGGATATCTAGAATTCATGTCTTCCTCGGCCTCCCAATTCATTTCTTCCACATTGTTGTTTTTCCAAAGTACTTTCACCGAAGCTACGTCTTTAGTTCTTAATCTCCGAACCTGTCTATCTAATATAACAATGGGAGTTTCTTCATATGATAGCTACTCTGTGACCTAAACGTCGTCAACTGACACGATTCTAGAAGGATCTCCGATGCATTTATGGAACATAGACACATGAAAGACTGGATGTACAGACTCCAAGTCTAACTCATATGCTACCTTGCGTACGATCCTATATGGTCCAATGTACCGAGGGCTAAGTTTTACTTTCTTACCGGACCTCATAACACCTTTCATTGGTGATACTTTTAGGAACACCCAGTCGTCAACCTGAAACTCTAAGTATCGCCGTCGATTATCCGTATAAGATTTCTGACGACTTTGAGCTGCTAATAGCCTTTCCTGTATAAGCTTAATTTTCTCGATTGCCTGTTGTGCCAATTCTGGTCCTACTAACGTAGTTTCCCCAACAAAACTACCCTATAGGCGACCTACACTTCTGTCTGTAAAGAGCTTTGTATGGAGCTATCTAAATACTGGAATGATAGCTATTATTATATGTGAACTCAATAAGCGGAGTATGATCATCCCAGCTACCTTTGAAGTCTATCACACAAGCTCGTAACATATCCTCAAGTGTCTGAATAGTATGCTCAGCATGTCCATCTCTTTGGGGATGAAATGTTGTATTAAGACTTACCTGAGTCCCCAATAATTTTTGGAAGGACATCCAGAAGTTAGCTGTAAATTGAGCTCCTCTATCTGAGATAATAGATATAGGGACACCATGCAGTCGTACTATCTCCTTAATAAAGATCCTTGCATAATCCTCTACGGAATATGTAGTCCTAAATGGCAGAAAATAGGCTGATTTTGTAAGACTATCAACAATCAACCATATAGAATCGAACTTACGCTGAGTACGAGGTAAGCCTACGATGAAATCCATATTGATTACTTCCCATTTCCAAGTCGGAATCTCTATAGTCTGCAATAATCCACCGGGTTTTTTATGCTCAATATTGACCTGCTGATATATAGGGCACTGAGCAACAAACTCCGATATATCCTTTTTCATTCCGTCCCACCAATATACTTCCTAATATCATGATAAATCTTTGTTTCTCCTGGATGGATAGAATAACGAGAATAGTGAGTTTCTCCCATAACCTGCCGACCCAGCTCTGCAATATTAGGGACACATAATCGTCCTCGATATCTGAGGACCCATCATCTATAATCTCAAATGGTTTCTTCTCCTTCTAAGGGGTGGTATCCCTATAATAAACTAACACAGGATCCTCGTACTGGTGTTTCTTCACTTCAGTTACTAACGAGGATGTTGTCGTATCCTGAATAGTAATTCCAGTATCACCTGAGTCCAGTAACCGAACTCCAAGACTAGCTTGAGGATGAATATCATGGGCTATTCCCCTCTTCTCTAGCTGTAAATATGACAGCCTACCCATAGATCTACGGCTAAGGGCATCGGCTACCATGTTTTACTTCCCCGGATAGTATAAAATATTAACGTCATAGTCTTTAAGTATCTCCAACCATCTCCCTTGACGTAAATTCAATTCCTTTTGCTTGAAGACATAGTAGAGGCTTTTATGATCCATATAGATATCAACATGAATACCATACAAATAGTGCCTCCACATCTTTAGTCCATGAATCACCGCTAACTCTAAATCATGGGTCAGGTAGTTCTTCTCGTGCTTTCTTAGTTGTCTAGAAGCATAAGCTACAATCTTACCCTGCTGCATCAGCACACAACCCAATACAACGCCTGAAATGTCACAATAGATAACATAACCATCGGTCCCTTCTGGAGCGTTAGAAGCGGTGCTGAAGTTAATCTGTCCTTCAATGCCTGGAAACTCCGTTCGCAAACATCAGTCCATTGAAACTTTGCTCCCTTCTAAGTCAACCTTGTCAAAGGTGCTGAAAGGGAAGAAAATCCCTCTACAAATCTCCTGTAATAACCTGCCAACTCGAGGAAGCGAACCTCCGTTGGTATTGAGGGTCTAGGCCAAGTCTTTAATGCCTCAATCTTTTGTGTATCCACCTGGATGCCTTCACCCGAAATGATATGCCCAAGGAAAGCTACAGAGTTCAACCAAAATTCACATTTAGAGAATTTTGTATACAACTTCCCTTTTTATAGAACTCTGAGCACAGTACGCAAATGACCTGTATGCTCAGCCTCTAAACGAGAATATACCAATATATCGTCGATAAGTACAATTACGAATAGATATAAAAAGGGCATGAACACACGGTTCATCAAATACATGAATACTGATGGGGCATTGGTCAAACCGAACGGCATAACACGAAATTGAAAGTGCCCGTATCTGGTTCTGAACATTGTCTTCGGAATATCTTCCTCCTTAACCCTTACCTGATGGTACCCAGACCTAAAGTCTATCTTTGAAAAACACTTGGCACTTTGCAACTGATCAAATAAATCAGCAATCTTCGAGAGCAGGTACTTATTCTTGATTATCACCTTATTCAACTGTCTATAACCAATACACATCTATAAGGAACCATCTTTCTTCCTTACAAATAACACAGGTGCTCCCCACGGTGATGTACTAGGTCTGATAATGCCTTTTTCAAGCAAATCCTTTAGTTTCTCCTTCAACTCTTTCAGCTGTGCGGGGGCCATTCTATAGGGAGGAAAAAATATTGGATGAGTATCTGGTAGTAAGTCAATAGCAAACTCAATTTCTCGCTCTCGCAGAAGACCCGTAAGCTCATTAACCACATGGATGGACTGAATGGTTGATGGTTGTACTCCCATATCCTGAACCCGAACTAAGTGATAAATACAGACCTTTCTGATAATCTTCCTTGCCTTGAGATAGGAAATAAATCTACCTCTCGGCGACGCCGTATTACCTTTCCACTACAAAACAGGCTCCCTTGGTAATTGAAATCGTACTATCTTTGACCTACAATCAACGTTGACATGACAAGAAGCCAACCGATCCATACCCATTATAACATCAAATTCTACCATATCTAACTCTACTAGGTTCGCTACGGTAGTTCAACTATGAACTACTATTATATAACCCCTATATACTCGCTTAGCTATCGCTGAGTCCCCAACAGGTGTAGACACCTCAAAAGGTTTAACCAATTCAGGTTTTATTCCAAACTTACTAGCAACCAGCGGAGTAAAATATGATAAGGTGGAATCTGAGTCAATCAGTGCATATACATCATATGAGGAGACTGATAATATACTTGTCACAACATCAGAAGATGGCTCCTGATCCTATCGTCCTGCCAATGCATAAATGCGGTTCTAAGGACTGCTCGAGCTAGACGCTCCGCCTTTGCCTCTACCACGACTCGTTGGTGCTTGTGAACCTTTCCCGGGGGGCGTACTGATGATGAAAAACCACCTACAGATCCCGCTGGCTGAGCTATGCTTGCATCACCTCTCGTCGGACAATCCCTCATAACTTGGCTTGGATAACCACAAGTATAACAAACACCTAACCCCATACTGCACTGCCTGGCATGCTGCTTACCACACTGAGCACATCGTGGCTAGGGCGGCCTCATCTGACTTGACTCACCCCTATACTGAGAACCTGAGGCCCTAGAATTCTGCCCAGGCCCTAAATATGTGGAACGATCAAATCTCTTACCTCCAAACTACGGGGGGGCGCTAGCCGATGGCTAGGCTGGATACCTCGGGTATTGTTGTCTCTGACCACCTTGAAACTCACCAGAAGGACCCTAAGACCTCGCTCTCTTTTTTCGTCCCTAACATGCTCACGATCGACCCTCTATTTCTTCTTACGCTCCTCTACACCCTAAGTGTATGCCTGAATACGAGAAATATCCATGTCTGGCTGAAGTGAGACCGACATACAATCATTAATCAAGTGCAGCTCTAATCCCATCACGAACTGGTGAACCCGATCCTCCATCTTAGATACAATAGTGGGAGAATACATAGACAATGAATCAAACTGAAGATTGTACTCCTGAACACTCATGTTACCCTGTCGAAGGGTCAAGAACCTATCAACTCTGGCCCGTCTAAGCTCTTGTGGCAGGTAATGACGCAGAAAAGCTTCTGTAAACTCCTACCGTACTGCTGGAGGGGCATTCTCACCTCTGGACAACTCCCAAGACTCGTACCATTTAACTGCAACATCATGGAGTCTATAGGAAGCTAACTCAACTAACTCAGTCGTAATGGCCTTTATCACCCTCAAAGTCCTATGCATTCTATCGATAAATACCTGAGGGTCTTCGTTTGGATCTGCCCCAGTGAATACCGGAGGGTCCAAATTAATGAAATCACGAACCCTCGCACTGATGGACCTATCTTCATGACCAATACCTACTTCCTGACGCCGAGCCTACGCGGCTACGAATCGAGTTAAGAGATGAATATCATCTCTCATCTCCTGACCCGGTGTATCTAGCTGAGGGGCTGAACGTACAGGGGCTGAAGCTGGTGCTCCCCGGAGCTCTTCTGAAAAAGGCGGGGTATGTGAAGTCTGAGATGGAATCTCACTATGAGACTCTCCCCGAGCCCTGGTAACTCGTGGCGCTCGACTAGTAGTCTCACCAGCCACGGACTTTCCCTTCTGGGTGGTTGTAGTCTTTGGAGGCATCGCTAAAAATGTAACATATTGTTAGGAACATAAATTCTTATATCGCATGATCTAAGATAAAAAGAGAGGATAACATCCTATATGTCTCGTAGCCTAATATCTATAAGTGTGATGCACAACACACTCATAAACAAGATTCTACTAGACATAGTCTGTAGACAACCCTAGGCCAGAACTGCTCTGATACCATTTTTGTCACGACCCAAATCGATGGGCCGCGACGGGTACCCGAATCCTACATGTCGAACATCCTTAAGCATGTGTTTAAGATATAAACGTGAATAATATACGCGAGGAAAATATATCCAAAAGACATATGTACATATACAAGCAGAATACAATGGGCGAGCCGGCAAGGCTACTATAGACAACTATATACCCCAAAACTGAAAGCCGAAAAGGTCACATTCTATCCAACTATACATAACTCTCTACAGACCTCTAATAGAAATACAATTGTACAAAAACGGGACTGAGACACGTCATACCCATATACATATACAAGCATATCGTACCAAAATCAAAAGCGGCTTCGGATCCAGTGGAGCACGCCAACTCTCGCTGATCAAGGATCCTAATAAGGGGGACCGTCAGCTTTCCTACCTGCACCTGCGGGCATGAAACACAGGTCCCGGGAAATAGGGCGTCAGTACGAATAATGTACTGAGTATGTAAGGCATGGAAATCAGTACATAAGAGACATATATGAAACATAGAATAAGGAATTCCGTCTGTAAGTCTAAATAACTTTACAAATCTTGAAACAGATATAATATCATGCATGTGCGTATAAATGTCATGTCATGCATAGGTATAGTTTTACATAACATCATCAAGCCTCTGAGGACATCCCATCATATCATCTCGGCCACTGTGGGTAAAATCATCAACATATACCAACTGATTAGGTGGTGACGTGTATATAACGCCGCAACCTTTTCCCATATTCCATATACATATATATACTTATAAATACACGTATATAACGCCATCTGGTCATGGGTCATTGTACATGTATAAATGAATGAAATTCATGAAAATATGTTAATAATCTCAATATTCCCTTCCGAATAAGCTTTATCAACTACGTATTATTTTGAGACCCATGAACAGAAGATATAATAATATGTCATATGGGGAATCAAGAATATATAGACCCCTAGTATTTCTATGAATAGAGTCATTTATGAAAGCTATGCGGTTGCTCGTTTCTTTCTGTATCATTTGGATCATGCCAAAAAGAAAAAAAGGGATAGTCTTAACATACTTGGAGTAGGAAAAAATCCGTATGATATTCTTGAAAAAGATTGCACCATACTCCTTTAATTTTATGTTGCTAAGGATCTAATAATTCTAGTTGGAATCGTTTGGTTGCAATAAACTTGCAAGAACGGCTAACGTTCTGATTGTAGTAGCACTTTTCTTTATATTCAGAGTGTGAGTTGAAAATTACACTGTTTTAGGCTAGTACGTAAATAGCAGTTTTCAATCTTGCTAGACTTTGGTTCTGTCTATATTAGAAAATTAACTGCTATAATAGACATGATACAAATTATGGTAAAAGTGATAAACTAAAGTATAAAGTCCATAGGAGATGTTGGCGAGAGGTCTATTTTGTTTTTAAGCTTCAATTGACATCTGTATGTGAAGGTTCATCATGCAAGTAACAAAATATAAGAGATGAAGTGTTCTGTCTTTTAGTTATCAATTAGGTTGCCACCTAATTACAAATGACTAAGAGTCTTTTGTTTGGAAAGTGGCTTGCTGTCACGATTTTGAGGGGCGTTTTATCTTGTCTTATAATTTATTAATTAATTAGGTAATGTCTTGTTATTCGAAAATTAATTAATTATCCACATAATTAAGAATTATCTCAAATTACTTAAAATATTATTCATTTTTAATATATTTTATGCATTATACTATCATGATCATATGGTACTAGTCCCTAAATATCGGGTATTCTAGCTCGGACCGCATTTTATCCCAAATCGACAACCTTAAACGAAATTCGTTTTCTTTAATTCGTGTACTCTTTACCCTTCATGGAACTTACTTATCTCTTGTTATAAATAGCATAAATATGTTAACCTCAAGATAATCTCATCCCGTGTCTACGTCGATTAACTGAAGACGAAACTTTAATCGTACGAAGACGCGAGATGTAACATACATATGGAATAGTACTAGTATGAAAAGCTAAATGCCGTATTTCAAAATATAATGCCAATATAAGAAAAGGAAAACCATAGAAACAACAATCAACAATCAATGATATTCAAATGCCAAGTTAAAACATAATAATTTTCAAAATATGAAGAAAATATTATTTTTGATTGGGAGATCCCTTGTAACAACCTCTACACAAAGCGTCCCTGCCGCCTCACCCCAATGTGTACGGGTGGAGGTGTAATTTCAATACCACAATCCCTACACATAGAGACCATACCGCCTCACCCTAATGTAAGAGGGTGGATGTGTATTCACAGTACAATGCCTACATGAAGCGGCCCTGCCGCCTCAACCCAATGTATGCGGGTGGAGGTGTATTCATATTCACAATCCCAATACAAAGTTGCCATGCCGCCTCACCCAATGTATGCGGGTGGAGGTGTATTCCCAATCACAATCCCAATACAAAGCATCCATGTCGCCTCACCTTAATGTATGCGGGTGGAGGTGTATTCCCAATCACAATCCCAACACAAAGCTGCTATGCTGCCTCACCCCAATATATGCGGGTGGAAGTGTATTCCCAATCACAATTTTTGATTTGCATACAAAGGAAACAACAATATAAATGCACTTGCCTCAAAACCTTTTACACCATTTATATAGTTTTATTTATACTTTAAACCACATTCACTTCTTTACATCCAAGGATCATCATCTCAATATCAATATATAGGATATTCTGGAACCGTGACTTCAAACTCATTAATGGAAACTTTAAACACAATAGGTTTCTTTTCAAAGAATAGGGCAAACTTTCCAACAATAGAAGCACATGTTAAAATCATAATACTTCTCCCAAAAAGGGCAATATACAATTTCACTCATGGATATGTAAGAACTCAAAACACACTGGAAATACTTACAAAGCATAGTATTAGTTAAAACAATCACTTATGGGAGTAAATTGAGTACAAAAGCTTTTAGGCAAATGTATTTTCGTAGTCATTTTGGAACAGTTGAATCGAGACTCATTTCATAACCTTTCTTACATTATTTCATTTCATTGGCACCATTATCCACAAGTATAACTTTCATTATTGGCACGATGGCCACACTTTATATCTTCAACCCACTTCTTTCACTAAAAGCATTTTTATAGATTATCAACAATAAGACGTTTTCAATCAAAACTTTAGGTACACATATTAGCAATTTAGAGCCTTAAGCATATCGATTTTTCATCGCACAATTTGGCATACTAGCTTTCATTTGAAATACGAATTAAAGCCATAACATTATAATACGCAACTCATAATTTGAACATATATATTTCGACATAAGATTCATTTGGAATATTCAATTCTATAGGGGATAACCCGAAATATATAAAAATTAGGATCTTGAGCCAACCATACTTGAACTTACGGAAACATTATAGAATTTGATTCTAAGAAAGAAATTTTAACCAACATACCTCGCTTGAGATTTACTTAAATTACTACAATGCTCCGCAAATCTTAGCAATTCCAATCTATTTTGAGACATAACAAAATTGAACACAAGTTAGGAAGATATTCATAATTTCAACTCATTTGAGCATTTTATCAAACACATAGTAGGCATAAATCTCTACATATCTTAATGATAGAATTAGTTCATAAAACTACCACCATTTGCGAATTTACACCATCATCATTCTTAAATAATTTATAACTTCCAGCATCACCTGCATGACCATCTATCCACACATAACCAACAAAATTCCATCGAATAATCACCTTTCAATCTCTACAAGGGTTATGTATTTAAATTGGGAACTTATGGCTTCCAATCACCATACCATGAGTTTCAATACTTAACTAATACTCATATTCCCATAATATATCCATACATATAAATCTAAGGGTGTTGGATTACCTTTTGGAAGAAATCTTGCAAAACCCTCCTTTGAGTTCTTGAAGAAAACTTTCTTGAAGATCCATGTATTTTATGTGTAGATATCATCAATACTAGTGTAGAAATAATGTAATTTTATAACAAAATAGTGGGAGTTGCTCACCTTGAAAATGGGAGGAGTTGGAGGTCTTGAGAGAGTGGAGGAAAACCTCAAAATTTGGCCAAGAGGAATGGGGAAAATGAACCCCGAAATTGTGTTTATAGGCCCAGATTTCGGACGCAGCCCCGGATGCTTCGCATCCCCATTTCACTCCTCTTCGAAGCTCGCATGAGGACCCGGATGCTATAGCAGCACTTCACTTCCAACCACTCCTTTCGGATATGGACCTGGATGCTTCACATCCGCTGGTCACTCCTCTGCCAGCCTTTGGTAATCTAGTCATAACATCTTGTAGAAATTTCCAAATGACGAACAGTTTAAAGGTTGGAAACTATATTCAAAGACCTTTCATTTTACAGGTTTTACACCACGTAATTCTTTATATTTTGGGAGTGGAATTCATTTGAAATCGGATCTTGTGCGAATTGAGACATCCTTTCCCCTTAATGTATCCAATTGTTCAACACAAAGTCTTGCCATTCACAAAACTCCTTAGTCTGTTCCAAAACACCTTAAGCATAAATCTCCTTTAATACTCGAATATGTTATCCTCAAATACCGTTGGCGCACTTTAAAATCTAAAATTATTTGGAAATTTTAACGGGGACTTACAAGCTTCCAATGTTAATACTTTCGGCCTATTCCTATGAGCAAAAGGTCACATCATCGGAAAATTTTCTAGGCTCATCTCTAGGCTAGCCACTTCTTTGCCTTTGTCCATCTGAACTGGGCCTACATTCCCTAATCATATTGCTTTTTGATTCTACCCATTCTCCTGAGTCATAATCTGTATGCCGGCTTGACTTTGTTCCTATAAGGTGGTGTATTGTATATGGTTCACTTTGGGTTCAATTTCAACCGCCACACACCCTTTTTATATCCATTCATATGTGACTTTCTTTGCTTCTCTCCTTCTCCTTGGTTGTTCAACCTGTTGCATTTTAGGACCTTGTTGACGAGCACATTGTTATAACCCATATTCGTGTACCTTAGTTCACGCTGTAATTTATTCAAGGTAAATCCAAGAAGATATTATATTTGAGATGATAATAAGTTAACCCTATTGGTCTTAAATGATACAAGGGTGTATAAGAGTGGTTAACAAGTATTAGAAGTTAAACGAGTCAAGGATGTTGTAACCTATATTTTCGGGTAAAACTAGAGGTGCTTAATATTATCAAGAGGTATTTTTTAAGGTATTTGAATCATATAATATTCATATCATAAGTCTTGAAGTCAAACGATTTATGAAACAAAAGTCGACAAAAATTGTCGCAACTTAGGTTCATAATTTTACTTAAACTTTAGGTAACATGTTACTAAGATTTCTCCCACTTTACTTCGAATTATGGGGTGAATTACCCCCCAAATTGAATATATATGAGTCTAGTTTCCAAATCATTAAATCGTTCGTCAATACAATCTTGAATTAGAGAGATATTAGCATTTTCGCGAGACTGCACCAACCAGCTCTCTATGGGGCCCACATAGGCGGTTGAGACATATGGATATATATAAGATGCCTCGACCCCATTTTAAGTCATTATTTTTCAGTATATTCAGACCTTAGAACCCTAAAAGACTCTCTCGAGGTTCTCTCATTATCCAAGACTCAAACAAAGGGCAAACAACACAAATCAAGTGTCGGGAATCCCGTGGCGCTAGTAAGTTTCTTGTTCTTCTTGTTGTTGCTGACTTTTGTGTCTTTCCAGCTCGTGTGGGAGGTTATTTTAAGTGGTTTATATACTATAAATTACTACCTCAATTTTTTAATATTAACCCTAGTGATTCCAAGTCTTCTAAAGTGATTTTAGTGTCGAAAACCCTAATTGATTGCAGTTTCGCTTCCTTGTTCTTGTTGTAGCATTGGAGGGATATTTCGTGGTCAGTTAATGTGAAACTGGAGTTGTTCTTTCTGTTTAAAGGTAAATAAACTCTTACTCTACATGTATTTAAGATTATCCAAGTTGCGGCTAAGTCGTTGAAGCTAGAACTTGTGAGATATATATCGGAAGTCTTGTTAGTAATGTTGTTGGCTGGTGGACTATTTTGGGATGCTCAATATGATTATTATTGATGTTGTTTGGGCCGTTTGGTGATTGTTTTAAATTGTGGGAAGTCATATAAATAGGGTAGGTGTTGTGGTTTCATTGTAAAATAGGCTGCGGTTGATACATAATAATTACTACGCTTATACTATAACGATAGTGCCATTTCTCTTATTGTAGACTAAGGAGTCATGACATTTGCATAGCTTGAGGTTGGGAAGTATATACAAGGTATGTGAGGATATCCCTTTCCTTCTTTTGCACGACTCTGATTGTACATAATATAATGAACGAGCTTCCAAAGATACTCCACTCTTAGAAGCTAGCAGTATCTACATTATTTCTCTTCTTATGGAACGATTGATGTTGATGTTGCTTCTCTTATTCTTATGTTATCAATGTTGTTGTGCTGTTGGTACTTCCTAATTCTTATAAGATAGATGATAAATAGTTAGTAATAACGTCTACGGAGGATACCGACCTTACGTCACTCTGAAAGGTTCAGAATATGATTCCAACGAGTCCAGCATTATATATATATATATATATATATATATATATGTCTCTATTTTACTCTACCGAGTCGTGCTATAGTCGTCCGGGTACGACACCTATTGTGCAACCACTGATCAGTTGGATTTTATCGAGCTCCACGTGGCCGGGTACGATTCTACCGAGCCTTATGATGGCCAGGTACGTTTTTACCGAGCCTATTACGCCCGGGTACGATATGATGATGATGATGCCCACAGAGGCGTATGTTTTAAAATTTTATGTATATGTATATGTGTATATATATATATATATATATATATATATATATATATATATATATATATATCATGTATTTCATGTTAGTAGCCCTTAGAGGTATCCAGATATTACGGGTTGTATATTCTCTATCCGTGTTTACATTATTGTTCTTACTTATGGTGCCTTACATACTTAGTACTTTATTCGTACTGAAGCCCTTTTTATTTGTGGACGTTGCATGTTGTGTTGTAGGTCCTGATAGACAGGTAGACACAACTCCCTCATCACATTAGGCTTCCCAGTTCAGCGATTATTAGTGAGATCCCTTCTCCGAACTTGTCATGGTCTTGGTATGCATTTTTATTATAGACATTATGGGTATGTCAGGGTCTTATTCTGGAAATGTTGCAGCACTTATGTTCCTTTAGAGGCTCATAGACATATGTCGACTCATGTATAGTTTGGATTGCCTTGTCGACTGATTTTTGTTGTATAGTCTCTCATGGTAGCTTGTCAGCTCGTACCTTATATATAGCTTCATGACAGCCTTGTAGTCCTATACTATATATGTTCATGCCATTATCTGTCACTATTGGTTGTTTATGATTCATGTCTACCATTTATATTGATCTCGTTGGCTCTTATAGATAATAAAAAAGGTCAAACAAAATGTGTGTTGGTGCTCGGCAGGTATGGCTCGGGTTCCAGTCGTGGCCCTCCAGTTTAGGTCGTGACAAACTTGGTATCAGTGCAAGTCTGTGCTAGAGGTTGTCTATGATCCGGGTCTAGTAGAGTCTTGATTATGGATGTGTAGCGCACCACATTTATAATCAAGAGGCTTTATGAAATCTAGGGTTGTTACCTTCTTTCTGAATCTAGATCGTGCGTAGAGTTGAGTCGTAAGTGTTCGTCTCTAATATTCACCTTGTTTTCTTCCAGTGATGCCTTCGACTAGGAAGCAAGCAATTAGTAGACGGCTTGATACAACTACGAGAGAGGGTACCAGTTAGGTGCCTCCAACCAGAGCAGACCAAAGTGAGGCTCAGAGTGAGATGTTGTCTCATACCTCATCTACTCGGTCTCCTCCAGAGGATATTAGGAGGCACCCAGCACCTCCAGTTCCTTTGTCTGGCACTACAGACCAGGATATGTGAAGTCCGGTGCATTTGTTCACTAGCTTGGTAGCTGCTCAGGCTCAGAGAAAGGATACCGGTTTTGCTGATAAACCAGTTAGTGCGAGAGTTTGTGATTTTATTAATTTAGACCCTCCAGTTTTTACCGGATCAGACCCCAAAGAGGACCTGTAGACTTTTATTGATCGTGTTTATCGTACATTGTGGTTTATGCATGCTAGTGATACGGATGCAGTATAGTTGGCTTCTTATCGGTTACGAGATTTAGCGATTTTCTGGTATGATAGTTAGGATAGATCCAGGGGTATGAACCCTTCTCCAGCTGTGTGGAAGGAATTTTATGAGGCCTTTCTTCGTCAATACTTTCCAGTTGAGATACGACGAGCTAGAGCTGATAAGTTCTTGAACCTTCGATAGGGTAATATGAGTGTGCGAGAGTATAGTATGCAGTTTGATTCTTTAGCAAGGTATGATCCCCATATGGTGGCCGAGATAAGCGATAGGGTGCACCTATTCATGAACGGGTTGGAACCACATCTGATAAATGAGTGCACGACAAGTTCCTTGGTAGAGGGCATGGATATTTCCCGTATTCAGGCTTATGCCCAAACCCTAGAGGATTGTAAGAGCCAGTAAAGGGCAGATAGGGATCAGGATAGGGGACATCATAAGAGGACGATATTTGTAGGGTATTCTGATGACTTCAGAGGTAGTATCAGGCCCTAGTCTTCGAGGAGTTCGGTGCCACCTGTATCTAGTGCTCCTCCACAATTTCAGAGGCCCCCGTATGATCGATTTACCTATTCTGGTCCAGGTCCGAGTCGGGGGAATCAGGCTCGCAATATCATAGGGATACTAATCAGACGATACCCCCAACACCCCATTGTGATCATTGCAGCAAGGCCCACTTTGGACTGTGTCGTCGAGGTTCTGATGTGTGCTATTCTTTCGGGTAGCCTAGCCATATGATGCGGGATTTTCCTAACAGAGGAGGGGGTGGTATAGCTCAGCCGACTAGATCTGTGCCTGGTTCTTCCTCATCAATTCGACCTCCTGTACGGATTTTCAATAGTGGACATGTCGTGGTAGAGGTAGAGGTATAATACCGAGTTCGAGTGGTGCCCAAAATCAAACCTATGCTCTAGTAGGTTGACAGGATCTCGAGTCATCTCCGGATGTTGTTACAAGTATATTTTATGTGTTTTCTTATGTTGTATATGTGTTGATTGATCTGGGATCTAAATTATCATATGTTACACCCTTTGTGGCTAATAAGTTTGGCGTTGAACTTAAATTGATAAGTAAACCACTTGTGATATCTACTCCGATAGGAGATTATGTGATTGCTAGAAGGGTATATAGAGGTTGCACAATGATGATTTATAGTTTTCAAACCGCAGCGAATTTATTTGAGTTAGAAATGGTTGATTTCGATGTGATAATGGGAATGGACTAGTTGGCCTCATGCTATGCAAATGTTGATTGTCGTACGAAGTTGGTTAGGTTTCAAGTTCCTAGTGAACCCATCATTGAATGGAAGGGGAACATTGCTACGGCGAAGGTTGTTTTATTTCCTATCTTAAGGAAAAGAATATGATCTCAAAAGGTTACATTTATCATCTCGTTCGTGTTAGGGATGCAGATGCGAAGCCACCTACTCTACAATTAGTCCTTGTGGTCAATGAATTTCCAGATGTTTTCCCAGATGAACTCCCAGGCCTTCCTCCTGAAAGGGAGATTGAGTTTAGCATTGATGTGTTTCCTGACACTCCACTGATCTCTATCCCTCCATACAGGATGGCTCCGGGAGAGTTGCGAGAGTTGAAGGAGCAGTTGAAGGACTTGTTGGATAAGGGCTTCATTAAGCCTAGCACTTCACCTTGGGGTGCGCCTGTCTTGTTCATGCGGAAGAAAGACGGGTTGTTAAGGATGTGTATCGATTATCGACAATTGAATAAGTTTACTATAAAGAACAAGTATCCACTTCCAAGGATTGAAAACATGTTTGACCAACTCCAGGGTGCCAAGTATTTCTCAAAGATTGACTTGTGTTTAGGGTATCATCAGGTGAGGGTTAAGGAGAAGGATATTCCAAATACGGCCTTCCGTACAAGAAATGGGCACATTGAGTTCTTGGTGATGTCGTTCGAGCTAACAAATGACCCAACATCTTTTATGAATCTTATGAATAGTGCATTCAGGTCCTATCTTGATGTGTTCGTGATTGTATTCACTGATGACATTCTGGTGTATTCTCATTCGGAGGCGGACTATGTGGGCCAATTGCGGATAATATTACAGACCCTTCAGGATCGTAAGTTGTATGCTATGCTCTACAAATGTGAATTCTTGCTGAACTTAGTAGCATTCATTGGCCATGTGATATCTGATTAGGGTATTAGTGTCGACACTCAGAAGATCGATGCAGTAAAGAATTGGCAGAGACCTACAACACCGTCAGAATTCCGCAGCTTCCTGGGGCTAGCACGATATTATAGGCAGTTTGTAGAATGGTTTCCTCCATATCAACACCATTGACTAAGTTAACACAGAAAGCTACCAAGTTCCAGTGGTCTACCACTTGTGAACGTAGTTTTCAGGAGCTAAAGAATCAACTGACATTCGTGCTAGTGCTCACTCTTCCATAAGGAATAGAAGGTTATGTGGTATATTGTGCTACCTTAGGTATAGGTTTGGGTGCGTATTGATGCAACGTAGGAAGGTGATTGATTATGCATCAAGACAATTGAAGAAGCATGAAAAAAATTACCCGAATCATGATTTGGAATTGGCTGCAGTAATATATGCTTTGAAGATATGTCGACACTACTCCATGTTGACATCGACACAGATCACCAAAGTTTACAATACATCTTCAAGTAGAAGGAGCTAAATTTGAGGCATCGTAGGTGTCTTGAATTACTGAAAGACTACGATGTCGAGATATTGTACCATCCTGGTAAAGCCAATGTTGTGGAAGACGCTCTCAGCCGTAAGTCAATGGGAAGCTTAGTACACATCGAGGCAGGTAGACAGGGGTTGACTAAAGAGCTTCATCAGTTGGATAATATGAAAATAAGATTGCTAGACTCTGATGATGGAGGTGTTACTGTACAGAATACATTAGAATCATCTTTGGTAGTTGAGGTAAAAGCACACAATATGAAGATCCTACCTTAGTACGATTGAGGGAGAGCATTCAATAGTGTAAGATTACGTCTTTTGAGATCGGAGGAGATGAGGCACTGAGATACCAGGGACGATTATGTGTGCCTAATATGTCAGGGTTGCAAGAGAAGATTATGACTGAGATTCATCAGTCCCGATATTCCATCCACCCCAGCTCGACAAAGATTTATCATGACATTAAGGAGCAGTATTGGTGGGATAACATGAAGAAGTCTATTGCAGAATTTGTAGCCCAGTGTCCTAATTGTCAATAAGTAAAGATCGAGCATCAGAAACCCAATGGATTGATTCAGAATATAGATTATGACCTGGTAATGGGAGGTGATTAATATGGACTTCATTATTTTATTACCTCTCTCTTATCATAAGTTTGACTCCATACGGGTGATACTCGATCGACTTACAAAATCTGCCCATTTTCTGCAAGTTAAGACAACTTACGTGGCTGAAGATCATGTGAGTTTGTATATCAAGGAGATTGTTAGGCTTCATGGTGTGCAAGTATCTATTATATCAGATCGAGGAGATCAATTTACGGCTAACTTTTGGAGGTCTTTTCAGAAGAGTTTAGGCACACAAGTGAATCTCAGCACTGCATTCCATCCACAGACTAACGGACAGACTGAACGTACCATTCAGACACTTCAAGATATGTTACGAGCATGTGTTTTAGATTTCAAGGGGAATTGGGATGACCATCTTCCACTCATAGAATTTTCCTATAATAATAGGTATCATTCCAGTATTAAAAGGGCTCCATACGAGGCACTATACGGGAGGAGATGTAGATCACCGGTCGGATGGTTTGAAGTCAGTGAAAAAAAATTATATGGGATAGATTTGATTCACCAAGCCATTGAGAAGAGGAAAGTGATACAAGAATGACTAACGACGGCGCAAAGCAGGCAAAAGTCTTATTTCGATGTCCGATGTCGTGATTTGGAGTTTGAGGTTGGTGATTGGGTTTTCCTAAGGATCTCGCTGATGAAGGGTGTTATGCATTTTGGGAAGAAGGGTAAGCTGAGTCTGCGGTATATTGGGCCGTACAAAATTCTTCAATGAATTGGATAGGTTGCTTATGAGTTATAATTTCCATCCGAATTGGAATTCGTCCACCCGATATTCCATGTATCTATGTTGAGGAAATGTATTGGAGACCCTTCTTGGGTCGTCCCTATCAAAGATTTACAAGTTACCGAGGATCTATCATATGAAGAAGTGCCAGTGATTATATTAGATCGACAAGTCCGCAAGCTGAGAACAAAAGATGTAGCTTCCGTCAAAGTATTGTGGAGGAACAAGAATATGAAAGAAATGACACGGGAAGAAAAAGAGGAGATGAAGTCTAAATACCCTTACCTATTCCAGGTTGAAGATAACGAGGATTTCTGGGGGAACGTATGACGTATTAGAAGGTGAAACGGCTCTGTGAGGTAAGCAATAGCTTGAGAATACGCTTCCTTAATAAAAAATGGTGATATGCAAATAATGTACATATTCATAATGCTTTGTATAGAATTGTGAGGCCATAGGTTGGATTTAACTACTTGTAAGTTTGGCTAATGTCCATTTTATAGGGAAAACTCGGCCGGAAATTTCCATCGGAATCCACGATGAGTTAGACTCCCCATAAATCCTTACATACGAGGATGAATGTTCCTGGGGGTGGGGGGTGTTACAACCCATATTCACGTACCTTAGTTCACGTTGTAAGTTAGTCAAGGTAAATCCGGGAAGAGATTATATTTTAGATGATAAGAAGTTAATCTTATTGGTCTTAATATATACAAGGGTGTATAAGAGTGGTTAACAAGTATTAGAAGTTAAACGAATCAAGGATGTTGTAACTCGTATTTTTGGGTAAAAATAGAGGTTCTTAATATTCTCAAGAGGTAGTGTTTTAAGGTATTTGAATCATATAATATATGTATCATAAGTCTTGAAGTCAAACGAGTTATGAAACAAAAGTTGTCGCAACTTACGTTCATAATTTTACTTAAACTTTAGGTCAAATGTTACTAATCTTTTCTACCTCTTTACTTGGAATTATGGGGTTATCTACCCACAAAATTAAATGTATATGAGTACAGTTTGTAACACATTAAACCGTTTATCAATACGATCTCGGAGTAGAGAGATATTCACATTTTTGCGAGACTGCGCCAAGCAGCTCTCTATGGGGCCCACATAGGCGGTTGAGACATATGGATATATATATATATATATATATATAAGATGCCTCAACTCCCTTTTCAGTCATTATTTTTCAGTATATTCAGACCTTAGAACCCTAAAAACACTCTCTCAATGTTCTCTCATGATCCAAGACCCAAACAAAGGGCAAACAACAAAAATTAAGTGTCGGGAATCCCGTGGCGCTAGTAAGTTTCTTGTTCTTCTTGTTGTTGCTGATATTTGTATTGTTCTAGATCGTGTGGGAGGTTATTTTAAGTGTTTTATTTTCTATAAATTACTCCCTCAAGTTTTTAATATCAACCCTACGTAATTTCAAGTCTTCTAAAGTGATTCTAGTGTCGAACAACCCTAATCTATTGCTAGTTTCGGTTCCTTGTTCTTGTGGCAGCATTGGAGGGATATTTCGTGGTCAATTAAGGTCAAATTGGAGTTGTTATTTCGTTTTAAAGGTAAGGAACCTCTTATTCTATATGTATTTAATATTATCCAAGTTGCGGCTAAGTCGTTGAAGCTAGAACTTGTGAGATATATATCGAAAGGCTTGTTAGTAATGTTGTTGGTTGGTGGACTATTTTGGGAGGCTCAATATGATGATTATTGATGTTTTTTAGGATGTTTGATAGTTGTTTTAACTTGTGGGAAGTCATATAAATAGGGGAGGTGTTGTCCTTTTCATCGTAAAATAGGTTGCAATCGATATATAATAGTCGCCACGCTTAAACGATAATGATAATGTCATTTCTCTTATTATAGACTAAGGAGTCGTGATATTTGCATAGCTTGAGGTTGGGAAGTATATACAAGGTATGTGAGGCTATCCCTTTCCTTCTTTTGCACGACTCTGATTGTACATAATGTAATGAACGAGCTTCCAAAGATACTCCACTCTTAGAAGCTAGCAGTACATACATTATTTCTCTTCATATGGAACGATTGATGTTGATGTTGGTTCTCTTATGCTTATGTTATTAATGTTGTTGGTACTTCCTGATTCTTATAATATTCATGATAAAGAGTTGGTCCTAATAACGTGTACAGAGGACACTGACCTTACGTCACTCCAAAAGGTTCAGAATATGATTCTAATGAGTCTAGCATGCATTATATATATGTCTCCATTTTGCTCTACCGAACCACGCTATAGTCGAATGTGTACAGAACTTATTGTGCAACCATTGATTGATCAGTTGGGTTTTACCGAGCTCCACGTGGTCGGGTACGATTCTACCGAGCCTTATGATGGCCAAGTACGTTTTTACCAAGCCTATTATGGTCGGGTACGATATGCGCGCACACACACACACACACACACACACACACACACACACACACACACATATATATATATATATATATATATATATATATATATCATGCATTTCATGTCAGTAGCCCTTAGATTTACCCAGATGTTACAAGTTGTATATTCCATATCCCTGTTTACATTACCGTTCTTACTTATGCTTTCCTGCCTTACATACTCAGTACTTTAGTGGTTATTGGCGAGATCCCTTCTCCGGACTTGCCGTGGTCTTGGTATGCATTTTTGTTATAGACATTATGGGTATGTCGGGGCCCTGTTCCGGAAATGTTGCAGCACTTATGTTCCTTTAGAGGCTCATAGACAGGTGTCGACTCATGTATAGTTTGGATTGCCTTGTCGACTGATTTTTGTTGTATAGTCTCTCATGGCAGCTTGTCAGCTTGTACCTTATATATAGCTTCATGACAACCTTGTCGGCCTATATTATATATGTTCATGCCATTATCTGTCACGTTTGGTTGTTTAGGATTCATGTCTTCCATTTATATTGATCTCGTCGACCCTTATAGATAACAAGAAAGGTTAGATAAAATGTGCATTGGTGCTCGGCAGGTATGGCACGGGTGCCAGCCGTGGCCCTCCAGTTTAGGTTGTGGCACACATGGTTGGCCAATAGTCTGACATTTGTCACAGCAGCTTGGTTTCCACTCACACACTAGTTTTTGTTGGAACTTTCTGCCTCTAGAATCCATAATGATAACTTTTAGGCAAGTTTCTGGTATGACTTCTATCAGTATCCTTGCATAGGATATTTTTGTTTGCTTGGTAGTGCAATGATATGCAAATGATTGTTTCTGTGCACGGGCTATTTTGCATAGTGATTCACTTCCCCAACAACTCATAGGCAGTTTGAAAAAAATCACCCACATTGGTATCTCAGCTAGAAATTATTTACTTAGGTCAAAGTCAGGTGTCCATCACTCAAAGTTATTGGCCTATTGTTGATGGTACGAGGGCCAACATAAAAGATTTTGTGCATATCCACCAACAATTGGAACTTGATAACATAGTAACCATTATCATGTAGGAATAAATCCGGCTTTACAATATCTAACCAATGTTGCAACATACCTCTTCATTGCATTGTATCCAGGATTATCCCCGATTATGTAGGCTATCATAGCAGCACTCCATTTCTCCTCTTCCTCCACATCATCTTGAATTTCTAATTGCACCATTGTTTGTCCATCCACAATTTGTGGAGGGATATATCTGAATGTCATTCCACGTGTGGCTGCCCAATTTTGCTGAAACAGGTTCACCCATGACTTTGGTCCACCTCTGTTATTTGCAGGCATTGTTTTATCAACACCCTCTTTAGATTTCTCATTCACATTGTTAGCTATGGGGGTTCAATTTTGTCTCGGCCTTTCTCCTCAGAGTTTTTCCATTCTTTGACATTGCAATGGTACTAATACTCTACTTAGGGTTAGCCAGAGTTACTGTTCTGTCTCAGGTTTACCCATTTGTCCATTTGAGAGTGGTGTAAGGGTCAATTTCCTGCTCACCCTAGTGTCCATCGAGGATGATCCAATCGCTTGAAATCATCCCCATCGCTTGCTGCTCCGATATCATCGTCCCTTGCTCTTGAGCTTGAATCACCTTCCCAGCTTGTGTACTAGTGCTTACTGAACTTCCCAAAGCAATAATGGGTGTTTTCTTTGGCCTTCCTCGTCCGTGACCTCGTCCTTTCCCATGGTAGCCGAACTAGCGTACGTTAGCTAATATGCTCTAAGATCATGAGAGAGAGGATAACGACCTCGTTCTTTTTAAACGCAAGAAAAAAACAAATACTTTATTCATTCTACTGATTATTATTATTCACCTAAAGTAGTTGTTTTGCAGTTTTAAGCTACATAGATAATCAATAACAAAAAAAAAATTAACAGGAAATATTAACTTTAAATTTATTAAAACTTAAAACTAATTATTAAAATATAAATAAATTTTACTAAAGCTATAGGCATTGTTGCATGTAGTAGTACTACATCTATAACCTACGAGTTCAAAAATAATAAAGGTCCACAATACTTTTGTTTGGAAGATTAACCACAGTTTGTGATTGAAATGCATATAAATAAATAAAACTAAGAGGTCAAATATAAAAAAGTGATAAAATTTAAAAGGGAGAACCAATAAAAGATGGAGGAGATCAAAAACACAATATTTAATGTCAATGGGACATCTACATCATTTGGATGTCAAAAACCAGTACTTAGATTAACAATTTAAAGAAAGATAGGACTAATTAGATTAGCAGCTCATATTAATATTAAACTTAAAATAGCCCCATTTTCTTTTAACTAACCTGATTTAAACATTTAGTCTCATATTTCCTTTTTGTAGCCAACTGCCTAAAAAACGATAATCTTTTCATATCTCATTCTTACACCTAATATTCTTCTTTCTACACCAATACGCAACGGCCGTCCATCTCCTTCTAACTGTCGTAAGGTCCTTTAGCCAAAAACTACACCAAATCCAGGGTTTACGAAGATTCATAGTCATTGCTAAGGGGACGAAGAAGCTTAATGAAGGAAGTATAAGATACTACGAAGAGGGGTCGGGGTATGTGGGTGGTTGAAGATCTGATCTATCTTCTCCTCTCTTCTTTTTTTTCGAGATTTTCCTCTTCTTTTTCCCCAAATCTGGAGTTGACGAGAGTCTATACAATATTAGTGTATAATCACTAGATACTCCATGTATAATAATCTTATTCTCAATATATAATATTATACACTTATTATATATTAATTGTTGTATACGTCTGAGAGCTTGGTTTTACGGCCACTTCGGAAAAATAAAGGGTCGAAGGCCCGAGCTCGGCATCGAGGGGCACATCGAGGGTCCTCAACCTCGAGGTAGTACAAATCAAGGGTCGACATGAAAAGACGGGAAATCCGCAAGGGGTACGTGGTTAAAGGTAACAAAGTACACAAAATAGTACAAACCCGTATCGTGACATTAAATGTGTTACACCCCACAATATTACACCAATATTACGTCCTGCAGTATTAAGTTACGACGATGTTGCACCCTGCAGTATTTTATGTTAAATTTGTCATAAGGTAATTGACATCAGTCCAAGTAAAAGATTATTTGGAGATTATAAGGATTATGCTATTTCACAAGCGATTAGTAAATTCATGAAGGTGAAAGGAGGAGCAAGTCAAAGAAAATGAATTTTCGTCCAAGTTTGGCATGTTGGGATAAAATACGGCCCGAGCTAAAATATCCGATATTTATGGATTAGTGCCATACAAGGTAGCTTATGGCCATGATAGTAAAGTGTATAAGGTGTGATTAAAGTGAGTAGTATTTTAAGTAAGTGGAAATAATTCTTAATTATGCGGGTAATTAATTAATTACCGGATAACGGAATATTACCTAATTAACTAATAAGTAAAAAAAAAAACATTAATAAATTCACCCTCCAAAAAAGTGGCAGCTAGCCACCTTTTTATGCTATGACTCTTAGTAGATCTTCATTTGGTGGCAATCTAATATACTAATGAAGAGATACTTTACAATTGAATACAACACTTGAAAAGTAATTGCTAAGTATTGAACAAAAAGGCTCCATATCAGAATGGTTCATATATTGAATTGAACCTTTCATAATATAATGATCTGTTAGCAAATTGTAAGCGAGCTTTACACCTTAGCCGAATTGCTTAGAAAAATCCTACGAAGTTCCATCATGATAGAACTTTAGAAATTCTTACAATTCAAGTCCTACAAAGATATTAACAACGAGACCTTCTTCTGTTAAAAGAAATACATCGAGAATTGTTAGAACTGTAGTAACGTAAAATTTTACGGTTCTAAAGGAGTACTGTACAATCTTTTCCAAAGAATATTATACGGATTTTTCCTTACCCCAGGTATGTTAAGGTTATTCTTTTTTTCTTTTGGCATGGTTCAAATTATACTGAAGAAACGAGCAAATACAGAGTTTCTATAAATTACTCTGTTCATAGAAATAGTAGGGGTTGTCTATATTCTGGATTCCCCATGAGAATTATTATTATTTTATGTTCATGGGTCTCAGAATAATACGCAGTTGGAAAGGTTTATCCGAAAGGGACATCGAGATTATTATATATTTTTCATGCATTTCACTCATTTATACATGTGCATTGACCCATGACCAGATGGCGTTATATACGCGTATATATGTAAATATATGTATATGGGATATGGGAAAAGGTTACGGCGTTATATACGCACCACCACCTGATCAGCTGGTATATGATGATGATGTTGCCCACAGTGGCTGAAATATGATTCAAACGGCGTTATATACGCGTATATATGTATGTATATTCAAACGGCGTTATATACGCGTATATATGTATGTATATATATGTATATGGGATATGGGAAAGGTTATGGTGTTATATACGCACCACCACCTGATCAGCTGGTATACGATGATGATTTTGCCCACAGTGGCCAATATGATATGATGGGATGCCCTCAGTGGCTGATGATGTTATGAAACATGTACTTATGCACGACATGACATTCATATGCATATACATGACGCTAAAAGCAATTTATGATTTACAAAGTTATTCAGGCTTACAGGTTGAGTCATGTGCTCTATTTTCTTTCATGTCTCTTATGTACTTATTTATGTGCCTTACATGCTCAGTACATTATTCGTACTGACGTCCTTTTTGCCTGGGGACACTGTGTTTCATGCTCACAGGTCCCGATAGACAGGTTGAGATCCCTCCAAGTAGGCTATCAGCTCAACGGAAGATGTTGGTGCGCTTCATTTGCTTCGGAGTCGCTTGTTTGGTTAGTATGATTTAGACGGGTATTGTTTGGTATGGCGGGATTCTATCCTGACCTTTATGACATTTATGTACTCTTAGAGGCTTATAGACATATGTCGTATACGTGGAAGATTGTACGGCCTTGTCGGCCTATGTTTTGTGTTTATAAATAATTATGTTGGCCTATTAGGCCCGTATGTCACGTGTATATGATGATGTAATAAGAATGATACGTTATGTTGTTACTCGGTCGAGTAAGGTACCGGGTGCCCGTCGCAGCCCATCGGTTTGGGTCGTAACAAAAGTGGTATCAGAGCAGTTCCGTCCTAGGGAGTCTACAAGCCATGTCTAGTAGAGTCTTATTTGTGGGTGTGTCGTGCACCACACTTATAAGCAGGAGGCTACAGGGAATTTAGGATTGTCACTCTTTCTTCTTACCCTTGATCGTGGTAGAGCTCACTTATAAGAATTCAAATTTCGAAATTCTATTCTATTCGTAATAAGACGATACCTATATCCAGAAAGATGGTTGGAAAGAGAAATAGTTGAGAAAAAACTGAGTCAGAGGAATTAAATTTTTGTATGATGCCTATGATAAGTAAATATGAGGTTTTTAGCAGATCATGGGTGTACTGAAAAGTGTAAGCTTCCTGATAAGAAGACTTAAGGCAAGAACGCCTATCCATCTTTATGGTGAAGGACAATGAGAGATTAAGAAGGTAAGTACAAGTTTCAACAAGCAAAAGAAACAAGATGAAGAAGAGTATGAAGCGCCCAGTTAATGAAGGTTAACAGTATTTATAATTCAGGCAGAAGAATATAAGCTTTTTGAGTTATATTCAACAGTAATAGAGGTATATACAATTTTTCACACCCATTTCAGTTATGCCCTATGGGGGCTAAAAGGTATAGTTAAGAGAAGGATGGGATATCAAGATCCGGCTAGGGTTAGGGTGACCCAAATTGGTGAATGGATTTCTTGTATTAGTTGACATTTCCGAAGGGTATTGCAAATGTGTTAATAGATCTCCTTGTGAGACACCCATATGGTGAACTCTAAAATAGTACCACTAGATATGGGTACTTCAAAGATAGGCACTAGAATCCTGGAAGGGATAAATATTATCTTAGTATGGCTCCCGTCCCTAGTAGAGAGACAATGTTAGGCAACCTGAAGATCCAATGGATGGGGTAAAAAGGGAGCTAAAATCAAAAGAATATCTTGTTGAAGTTTCTAGAATCAAGTGATAGACGGAAATGTTAGCAGGAAATAAGAAGAGAGTTAATGAAGCATTATGAGTAAGATGTGATACATGGATGACAACGATAGATAAAAATTGAATGAAATGGATGACAGCATTACAGAGGCTACAGTCAAATGAAGGAAAAGACGAGAGGTGGCATGCCTTGAAGTAACAAAAGAGTATAGTCCATAAAGTCATATCCTCATTTCGAGAAATAAGTTCGCGACTCTAATGTATTAACAGCAGGAAAAAGTAAGACCCTAAAGTAATAGAAACCATTATGGATTGGTGAACAAGATAAATTAAACATGAATTAGGGACTGAGTGATTGATAATAGTCGGCCTCATGAGAATTTCATATTTCGTTCCAGCAGTAGTAGAATGGACAACAGAAGAAGATTCAGGACAAAATCAGAGAATGGTCATTCTGGAAGACGTTTCGCTAAAGCAAGTAATGTAAGCAAAGTTAAGCTTAAGGAACTGTAGGTACCAGTTACATTAAGTGTCACCCTCGTGAGTAGGGAATTTTATTATCCTTGATATATAAGGATTATTTCAAGGCAAGTAAGGGTCATTGGTGATGTGAAAGCACGCCAAAGATGAAGAGGAAAAACATCTATAGGCAGGTCGTCATAGCTTCAGTTTTTAGTACATCCCTAAAAAGGGGAATATGAAGTGACGTGATATTAAGTTATAATTAAGTGGTTCTAGTAACTATGGAATGGTAAAGGAAGAATGAGATGGGGAAGGTATGACATTGCACTTATTCAAATCCCACAAATATGCTACGATTTCGAAATTATGCAAACACGGCGTCAAGGAGAGGAAGTAAGGGTTCCTGCCCGAGATGTGATTAATAAATAAGGATCCATTGCGAGACATAAGCTAAGACGAATGAAATAACCTAAGAAAGATTACGGGGAATATTGATATGAGAATGGGCCAATGAGTAGTTAGTAATTGGTCAGGAAGATCCCAGTTATGGCTAAATAGGAGGTCACAGACGAGTCATCAGATTGTGTGAGATAAACATAGTAGAACCCAACATGGAGAGTTCAGCCTCGAAGAATATTATTATAATACTTGAGATATATTCAAACAAGAGTGGGGGTAGTTAAAGATACGTATGAATGTTACGGGGATAAAAGAAAGTGCCACTGGGAAGGTAGTCAAAATATCAGTTCAGCAGCAACCATACAAACACAAGGGCATGGAAGTAAGCAACTATGGATGATTATAGGCAAGTAAGGACATCAAAAAGGTCCGTAATAAGCTCACAACTTTACGAGAGTCAAGGGTTCTCCCTAAGTACTACAACAAAAGATTAGCTAAGGAGATAAGAAAGAAGGCTTCAATCTAAGCACAGCGACCTAAAGAGGAAATGGTCGTATAACAACAATCTCGCAACAACATTGTAAGCATTCCAAAGGAAAGTGGCACCTACAGTGGCTAATGAACGGGAAGTAAGAATTAAAAGTAATATTCGAGATCATATGAGTTGTATGAAAACTCTAGCAAGTGTGGGCACTAAGATAAGCTAAGTATGGACGCAACAAGGGGGCAGAAAGACCAAAAAAGGTAGTAGCTTACGTAAAAGAAAGCTAAGATGGAACGAAAGAATTATTTGATCAAAGATCCAGGGTTAATACGCTATGGATACACTCAAGATTTTGGAGCATTATCCAGGCAACATATTTGTTGACAATCATACAACCATAGAAGACTCCGGTTTAAGTTAAAAGAAAGAATTGAGCCCGGGGCATAGACAAAGGGTTGAATTGTTGGAAGATTGTATCATGGATATTCCATAACGCCCATGAAAGGCTAAGGTAATAACTGATACCATGAGCCACAGATCGGAAAATATCTTAAGCCTACGTAAAGGTTGATCAGAAGGAAGAGGAAACTAAAGAATTACACCACCTTAGTAAATCAGGAGTCTGATTATTAGACATAGAAAAATTATAGAAGTTGTGCTGGAGAACATGACAGAATCACTCTTAATATCAGATGTTCAATAGAAATAACACAACAACCATAATATATAATGGCTCTACAAGGAAGCCAGTTAGAAGTGGTACTAGCCTCATAAGAAGTCAGTACGAAGCTCCCACCGGATTGTGTATATACCATAGGTGTGAATATATTAATAAGAGCATCAAGTTATGGACGTGAATTACACCTAGGTGGAAGGGAGTTCACGAAAGAGCTAGAAGATACGATGAGAAATGTTAAGGTAAGTAAGATAAAGGTGAATAACGTACGAGATACTCAAAGGCAGAAGATCATGAATAGTCCATATTTTGGATAAAATGCCATAAGCATTGGGGTCCAATAACCGAGAATGATAGCGGCATGTCTTCCAGCCTATGATTTCTAAGTACTGAGAAATCTAGTTAAGAGAATAGAGAAAAGTTAGAGATGATATGATGTCTTGCTTGACGTTCCATAATAACATAAGGAAATCTATGGTGCAAGCAAGTTGAAGGAAAGATTATAAATAGATATGTATAGGTGGCAAGCTAATGGTAGATTGACAAAGCTTTAAGAAAACATAAGTAAGGATGAGGAAGGGCAAGTGAAAAAGTGACGAGAATGGATAAGTCTTTAGGATTAAGCCCATGAATACCAGAAGAGCAGAAAATTTCTCTATGTTATACAAAGCTCACTATAGCCCTAATGAACTCAAAAGAGTCGAAGATTAATAGCATTTAGAAGGAATGAAATGCTGACCTGGGAATAAAATGAGGGTATAATTGTGACAGATAAGGATGATGCTTGGGCCTTCGTTTGAATAATGAATTGAAGAAAAAAAATAGAAGAGAAGAAGAAACGATTTCACTGGCGGAACGAATTTAGGATACCCCCATAAGGTAAATAACATTGAGACACTATGAAATACAATTATGGGAATAGCTTCGGATATTCCTTGAGGTAACGTAAGACCTAGCGGCAAAGTACTACGTAAGAAGTTTCAAGTTATTAGTGATATATTGTAGATCAATATTAAGGTGAATCAACAATAGATGGACAAAAGTCACAAAGTATGAGATGAAATTGGACCGTCATTCTAAAGATGAGGAGTAACGAGAAAGCATTAAAGGACTTAAATTTATAAATATGGAATGAGCAACGAGAGTAAGCTGGGATTTGATAGCAAACCTCAGCAACGCTAAATTAAAGTAAGAGTTATGGCAGTAAATTCATACGGATGGTTAAACGGACGTATGCGATGAGATATAACAATATTCGTGAATTCAACCAACTACCGAGCGAAGAACTTCAGTGTACTCATAAATGCCCAAATGGACATCTTATCAAACTCTATATGTGAAGCCTAGAGATTGAACATACTTACAAGATTAAAACTAGACAGGTTGCATGATGAAAGGTAGCAACAGTTACGATATTGGAAGGATTCCGACTACAAGTTGTGGTGTGAGAAGGAGGCCTAAGGAGGGATGCCCTAGACTTTGGACTTATTCACAGAACAGTCGCCTAGATGGAAAGGAAAGTTCTAAAGTATTCGGAAGATATAAGTTAAGAAAATGACAAGTGCATTGGTCAACATTCGAGGACGAATGTTCCAAAGGGCGAGACGATGTTACACCCCACAATATTACACCAATATTATGTCATGCAGTATTAAGTTATGACGATGTTGCACCCTGCAGTATTTTACGTTAAATTTGTCATAAGGTAATTGATATCAGTTCAAGTAAAAGATTATTTGGAGATTATAAGGATTATGCTATTTCACAAGCGATTAGTAAATTCATGAAGGTGAAAGGGAGAGCAAGTCAAAGAAAATGAATTTTCGTCCAAGTTTAGCATGTTGGAATAAAATAGGGCCCGAGCTAAAATACCCGGTATTTATGGACTAGTGACATACAAGGTAGCCCATGGCCATGATAGTAAAGTGTATGAGGTGTGATTAAAGTGAGTAATATTTTAAGTAAGTGCAAACAATTTTTAATTATGCGGGTAATTAATTAATTACCGAATAACGGGACATTACCTAATTAACTAATAAGTAAAAAAAAAATATATATATATATATATATATATTAATAAATTCACCCTCCAAAAACGTGGCAGCTAGCCACCTTTTTATGCTATGACTCTTAGTAGATCTTCATTTGGTGGCAATCTAATATACTAATGAAGAGATACTTTACAATTGAATACAACACTTGAAAAGTAATTGCTAAGTATTGAACAAAAAGGCTCCATATCAGAATGGTTCATATATTGAATTGAACCTTTCATAATATAATGATCTGTTAGCAAATTGTAAGCGAGCTTTACACCTTAGCCGAATTGCTTAGAAAAATCCTACGAAGTTCCATCATGATAGAACTTTAGAATTTTTTACAATTCAAGTCCTACAAAGATATTAACAACGAGACCTTCTTCGGTTAAAAGAAATCCATCGAGAAGTGCTAGAACTGTAGTAACGTAAAATTTTACGGTTCTAAAGGAATATTGTGCAATCTTTTCCAAAGAATATTATACGGATTTTTCTCTATCCCAGATATGTTAAGGCTATCCCTTCTTTCTTTTGGCATGGTCCAAATTATACTGAAGAAACGAGCAAATACACAGTTTCTACAAATTACTCTGTTCATAGAAATAGTAGGGGTGTCTATATTCTTGATTCCCCATGAGAATTATTATTATTTTCTGTTCATGGATTTCAGAATAATACGTAGTTGGAAAGGTTTATTCGAAAGGGATATCGAGATTATTATGTATTTTTCATGCATTTCACTCATTTATATATGTGCATTGACCCATGACCAGATGGCGTTATATACGCGTATATATGTAAATATATGTATATGGGATATGGGATATGGGAAAAGGTTACGGCGTTATATACGCACCACCACCTGATCAGCTGGTAGATGATGATGATGTTGCCTACAGTGGTTGAAATATGCTTCAAACGGCGTTATATACGCGTATATATGTATGTATACTCAAACAGCATTATATACGCGTATATATGTGTATATATATATATATATATATATATATATATATATA
>MDKI01190286.1:0-25316 GCA_005239505.1 Nicotiana paniculata | reverse complement strand
TTTTTTTTTTCACAACAATACAACTATTTTTTTCCTTTTCTTTTTTTTTCCAAGTAACTCTTACTTTTTCAAAACAGTGAAACTTTCTCCTTATTTCATTAGTTCCACTCAAAATCCAAACCAAACACCCTGCACTTTAACTTTTACACAGTTCATAACAATCGAAGTTCTCATGAGAGGTTAAAAGGTTAAAATAGATAGTTAATTCAAATAAATGGGTAAGGCTTGTAATGTGGTTGCCAAAGAAATAGGATTACGGGCTCAAAGAGGTTAACTACGATACATAACAATTAGGCGGGTAAAATATACATAGCTGGATCAACAAAGAAACGCCTATATCACTTCCAAGACTGAACAAAACTACTATTTCGCTTTGCAAACACACGGGGCAAGTTCTAGACATCAAATGCAATGCACTGAATAACACACAAACCTCACACACACATGGCACATAACTCACTCAGGATTGGATTCATCAAGACACTCTAGTCAGAGCAGTTAAGCAAATTTAAAATCATACAATATAAGGTACGTGTACAAGAGTCAAAACTAAGCCTAAGCGTCACAACCAAAGTACTCGCTATTCTCAAGGAATAACAAAGTCAAGAGATATTGTTGCGATTATTTTCTCAGCCTCGTGGTTCCTACTCCTAAAAATTAAAAACCCCTGACACCCGGTTCAATTAAAAACCCTTGGAAAAAAATTGCGGTCCAAATAAAAACCAAGGGGGAGTTACTACACTATCTAAAACAAAAATCTTTTTGGTATTTTCTTTTAGACTTACTTCTCTCAAGAAAACTGTCTAGGAGATCCATCGTCGGGAAGAGTCCACATATTTCTAATTTTTGTTTTGTTCTACCTAAAATAAAAAGACTAACAGAAAAATCTACAAAACTTATAAAAAAGAAAAACTTACTAACATGAAAAGCTAAAACTACTAACAAGAAAGCACACTAAACACAACAAACCACAAAAAATATTTACAACACCCCACACTTAAATCATTCAATGTCCTCAGTGCATCACATATAGACATAACAAGAAGCAAAAATAAGGTGCAAGAAACTCCATGATCAAGCAGCGTCGTCATCCTCTAACGCTCTCCATCCTTCATCATGTTCATCCTCTCCATTAGTTTTGCTTTCCATGCTCCTTCAGACAAACGCTTGAATCACTATATGCCTCCACTTTGAACTTATGAATTGGACCCCAAGTTTTGATTCTGCTTATGATCATGCTCCTGGGGTGGTGGAATGAATCTGACTGGCCCAATAAAACAATGTAATAATCTGCACTTCTTGGCCTTTAGATGAGATGTGCATTCCCGACATTCTGGCAAGACTCCTTATTCCTTCACTCCTCAAGTGGTTCGGATGACTCTATTTTCATATTATCATCCAAACACAATGTGAAAAAATGCTTGGAGTGTGTACCAATGCAATCAACATCCTCAACACTAATGACACTAGATTCAACAAAATATGTATCATCAATGTCCTTGGTTAACTCTACTATCTTTTCTACAACATTGACATCCTCAAAATCTAGTCTGATTGATTGTTGGTGTTCTACTCTATCCTTCTCCACTAGCACCTCTTTTACGTCATTGTCCCTGGGTTCTTTGTTCCTATTAACTATATAAGGTGGCAGTGGCTTCAGTTCCAACTTGGGCGGTTCTTTAATAGATGGTTTGGCCGGCGGGCTCTCTATTTTCTCTAAGTGTAATGACTCAAACTCGAGAGCCCTCGGCCAGACCCTTTTTCCTTCAAGTTCTAACACCCATTCTGCCAGTTCTTCCCCATTTACTTCACCCAGATTCATCAAACATGCAACAAGGGGGTCCTCAATAGTTAAGGACGTATCATCTTCCTCCACTATCACATCCACAACATCAATGAGAGAGCAATTGGCGAATTCACTTGGTCGCCTCATGGATTTTTGCACATTAAATGTGATTTCTTCATTGTTTAGTCTCATATTGAGCTCCCCAGTTTCACAATCAATGAGGGCTCTGCATGTGGCCAAGAGTGGCCTTCCCAACATTATGGGAATCTCCTCATCCACTTTACAATCTAGTATCACAAAATCAGAAGGGAACACAAACTTCCCCACTTGCACCAATACATCATCCAAAATTCCCGATGGTCTCTTTACCATCTTGTCAGCTAGCTGCAATAACATAGAAGTTGGCCTGGCTCTACCAATCCCCAGTCTCTTGTAAATGGCCAAGGGCATGAGATTAATACTGGCCCCCAAATCACACAGTGCTTTGGCAAAAGAAAAATTGCCAATGGTGCAGGGAATTGTAAAGCTCCCTGGATCAGACAACTTCTCTGCAATTGGTCGTGTAACTACATCACTGCAAGTCTGAGTAAGAGTCACAGTTGCCAAGTCTTGGAAATCGAATTTTCAGGACATTAAGTGCTTCATCATCTTCGCATAGCCAATCATCTCCTTTAGAGCATCAATTAGAGGAATGTTCACCTGTATCTGTTTCAACATATCCAAGAACTTTTTGTACTGTTCATCCTTTTGGTATTTGGCCAGCCTCTGAGGGAATGGAGCTGGAGGTCTCTTTGATCTGGCTTCACACCTCACGGTGCTTACACCTCTCGCCTATCGGAACACCAACCCAGTTTTCCAGTGATTTGGGAATTTTCTTTCTCAGCCACCACCTCAACTAGCGACTCCTGGGCTATCTCCACTTCTTTTGCAGCCTCACTCTGGGAACTGGGTTCCCCTTCAGTAGGTTGCACTGTTACCTTGGTTAAGTTTGTTGAATCATCAAGTTCAATCGGCACGGGTACCAGTGTCTCGGTCTACCTGCTTTCACGAGTTATCTCCAGTTCCAATTCTAAGTCTCTTCCATTGCGGAGACTCACTGCCATCAGCTGCCTTGGGCCATGGTCCTTAGGATTTACTTGAGTATCTGCAGGTAAAGTCCCAAGAGTACGATTGTTCACTGCCATAGATATTTGGCCCAACTGCACTTCAATATTTTTAATATCTGCATCATGTACATCTACTCTCTCACTCATTTTGGCCGTTGACCCAATCACTTGTTGCATCATCGCTTCAAGCCTGGAAAACCCATCGTCATGCCTCCCCCCATGTTGTTGCTGAGGAGGGTGGTATGCTTGTTGCTGATTCTGATTGTTATAACCTTGTGGCATCTGATAAGGTGCTACATTACCTTGAGGTTTCATGGCACCCATGTTTCCATTGTTCTGTTGCTGGTGAGGTGATCTATACGGTTGAACTTTCTGACCCCAGTTCTGTCCCCCTTGTCTCTGGCCGCCATAATTTGACACATAATTCATGTTTTCTGGATAAGGAAAGTGATCACATTCTGCATTCCATTGATTACCAAATGGTTCACTAATGCAAGATGTTCATAAGCCCCCATTGGTTGTATCCACGATATGTACCTGCTGCTTTTGCCCTGATTCCTCCACCTTCTTAGTTGGTATGCTCATCTGTGTTATCAAGGTGGCCACGTTCTCCACAATAGTATTGGATGGATCGAAGGGCACTGAGTGAACTAATGAGTAATGAGTGCATTCCTGGTTGTCCATCCTGAATTCTGCGCCATTTTATCAAGCAGGATCTGACTTTCTCTCCATGTTTTGCTCAAGAATGCTCCACCAGCTGAAGCATCAACATTTGCCTTTACAGTATCAACCAGGCCCATATAAAAACGCTGCCCCAACATCTGCTCAGGAATATCATGGTGTGGACAGATAATCAACATTCCCTTAAATCGTTCCCATGTCTCCTGCAATGTTTCAACTGGTTTCTGTCTGAAGCTCAAGATTTCAGCAATTTGTTGAGCTGTCTTGTTGGGTGGATGAAATTTTTTCACGAACTGCTTAACTAACTCCTCCCATGTGGTGATGGAATTGATGGGGAACGAGTTTAGCCACGTCTGGGCTGCTCCTGTCACTGACAATGGAAACAACAACAATTTTATCGCTTCCTAAGTGTGGTTTGGCTGCCTCTGAGTTTTGAAAATCGACGAAATTCTTCAAATGTTGTTAGGGGTCCTCGATGTATGACCCTGAAAATAGTCCTTTGTTCTGCAACAAGTGCAACATGTTATTTGTAATCTGGAAAGACTCAGCCTGTTTTTGAGGGACTAGTATCGTAGTGGATAAATTCTCCACCGTGGGTTATGCCCAGTCATATAAAGGAGCCTTTGCCCCTATCTGCACAATTGGGTCTACCACATCGTTCCCATTGTTGTTCCTGTTGTTTGGATCTTCCATGTCGGGTTCAAGTTTTTGAATTGATGGTTGTTGTTTACTTTTATGGTTGGCCTAGTTTAAGGCCTTGAAAACTTTCTCAGGGACTGATAAGGCTTCTAATACTTCACCAGTTCTCGATGAGTTTCTAGGCATGCACCTGTACAACCAAGTTAGCAAACGTTAAAATTTCAATGTATAGATGAAAATTGACTATACTTAAGAATTTTATATTTCTTCCAACTCTAATTGATAACACCATTAATTCCCCGGTAACGGCGCCAAAATCATGCTCAACTATGTCTTATAAAAAGACTAAACGGGCGTTGCAAATATAATCTGAGTATTTATCCTAGAGTCGAATCTCACAGGAAATTAACCTATCAATTATTGTTGTTAGACCACTCAATTCTCAATAATCAAGTTTCCAAAGATTATGAATAACACTTTTTCCATATATTTACTACTACGACTGACTGAAATTAAATAAACTAAAAGATACTAATGTTGTGATGTCAACAGATGCGATAAAGGTCTAAGGTTATGGTTTCCCCGTTGGTGAACTTCTTTCTTGGATACTTCCTATAGTTTGATTAGTTGTCTCTATCAATCATGAACACTCCATCTACCATAAATCTCTCTCAAGTAATTATGATAATTTGCTAGACGCACTCTCTCAAGTTACGCTAGCTAGATTGCATTACAGTTCACTTTAGATTGCACCTAAGGTATCGTTATCTCTAATCCAACCTCTAAACCCTCGGTTATGGATCTCTCTTGTACTCCGGGAGTGGTCTTGTTCAAACAACTACCTAAATATGCACTCTCTCTCAAGTATATACATAATAAATAAGCATAGCTAATTGATGGCCATTCAATTAACTACAACAAGAACGTAGTTGAACAAACGGAGATTAACAACCAATCAAAACTATATTAATATCACAATAAGTTCATCCCCAACGGGTTCCACCAACACCTTATATTAAATAAATTAGCTACTCATGATCATAGTAATCAAATCCAAAATAACTAGCATAATTAAATTACAGAGTAAGGAATAAAGGATGTAAAAATCAATATTTTTTATCTTCTGAGTGGTGTTCCACGATCTCCTCTTGTCTCCAATGGCAAAAGTTCTTCAAAGTTGTCTGTTTGGGTCTATTTATATGTTTTGGGACAAGCCCTAAACGTGTAGAATACTTCTAGTCAAACCGGGAAACACTTAAAGCCTTTAAAACTCGAATTGGGCCGGATTTAGGACCTGTCGTTACATGTCTAACGCCTGGAAAACGCCTTGTATGACCAGGCTTTATGTGTCTAACGCCTGGCTAAAGCCTGGTAGCACCTGGCTTTACATGTCTAGATCCTGGCTAAAGCCTGGTAGCACCTGACTTTACATGTCTAAAGCCTGGCTAAAGCCAGGGTCACTCCTTTTGATTCTTGAGCGCATTTTTGACGTTTATGCATCCATTTAGCTCAACTTCTATCTCCAAGTCATCTACACATGAAATAGACTCCATTATGCTCAAACGAGGTGTATTTTTACCATTAAAGCACATAAAATGTAAGGCACATAATGCGTTAAACCATGAATTATAGCCACACATCAACTACTATTGGGATGAGCCATATATTTTCAAAATTTGTACTGATGGTGTTATCCAAAGACGTGTACCAGAAGAAGAATAATTGGGTATTTTTGGAGCTTGCCACTCTTCGCCATATGGTGGTCACCATGGTAGAGCGAGAACTGCTACAAAGGTGCTAAGCTATGGATTCTACTGGCCTACCCTTTACTAGGATGCTAGCAATCCCGTTAAGCATTGTGATGAATGCCAAAGGGCCAGTGGGATCTCCAAGAAAAATGAGATGCCTCTCACCACTATTCTAGAGATTGATATTTTTGATTTGTGGGGCAGTGATTTTATGGGTCCGTTTGTGAGCTCATGTGAAAACACCTATATATTGATAGTTGTGGATTACGCGTCCAAATGGGTTAAAGTTGTGGCTTTTCCCAACAATGAAGCTCGGAGTATGGTAGCTTTATTAAAGAAGAACATATTCACAAGGTTTGGTACTCTAAGGGCCATCATTAGTGATGGAGGCTCACACTTTTGCAATAAAGCTTTTGATACTTTACTCTCCAAGTGTGGTGTCACTCACAAAGTGTCGACCCCCTATCATCCTCAAGCAAGTGGGCAGGTTGAAGTCTCCAACCGGGAGATCAAGAGTATTTTGTCAAAGACTGTGAATGTCAACTGGGAAGATTGGTCGAAGAAACTTGACGATGCTCTTTGGGCGTATAGAACAACTTACAAATATGTCTTCTTATCCGTTAGTGTTCGGGAAAGCTTGTCACCTTTCGGTGGAACTTGAGCATAAGGTTATACGGGCGTTGAAGAAGCTTAACCTTGAGCGGGATGTAGCTGCAAATCTTAGGGTGGATCAATTGAATGAACTTGATGAGTTTCGATTCCATGCATACTCCATTTCGTCCTTGTATAAGGACAAGATGAAGTACCTCCATGACAAGTATATCTGGAACAAAGAATTCAAAGAAGATGATCTTGTGCTTTTGTTCAACTCTCGGTTGCGGATGTTTCTGGGAAAGCTGAAATCAAAGTGGAGTGGCCCATTTGAAGTTGTACATGTGACAACCTTTGGTGCTTTAATGATGGCCACGTTGTGGCCTTTCTCCATTTCAAGTGATTGATGGTAACATGCGTCGTATTGCGACGTTAAATCAGGCGCTTCTTGGGAGGCAACCCAGCAACCCATGTGTCTTTTTCTTTTTCTTGTTTTTCTTCTTTAGATTAGTTAGGAGTAGTTTTGTTGTAACTAGTTTTGAAGTGTATGCTGGAATATGGGTGTGCATTGCAGGGATTGTGCAAGAAAAATTAGCTAAGTCTTGCAAAAGTGCGGATCACACTAGAAATATGTGGACCACACTTAAAATTGTGCGGCTGCACTCAGGTAAAATTCTAGGCCAGACGGGTCAAAGTATAAATAGGTCCTTACTCAACTTTTTACACTTTACGACCTTTGTAAACTGAAACTAAGATAGCACAATGCATATCCCCATTGTTCTCAATCTTCCCGCTTTTCATCAGTGTTGAATCTCACATGCATCTTCATTACTAGTATGTTAAATTTAGTTCTTTACATTCTTCCTCTTTTTCTTTGTTTTAGTTCTTTAATCTAGGGTTAAGTTCATGCCTAATAATGTCAATAGTTGGTCATTCTTACTTAGCATCATATGGGTAGCATCTAAAATGTTAAATGGGGCCTGGGTAAGTAGATAATCATGCTTAATTGCTAGAGCCATGTCTGAATTAGTGAAAAATCTTGTTTGAATCATAAGGCAGTGCCCATGAACTTCAAATTATGCAGCTGCACACGCTTTTATGCGGTCCGCATTAGAGACTATGCAACCGCACACATTTTTGTGCTGACATAGCTCCCTGAGTTAGGGCAAGTATGTTAATGAAATTGTGCGGCCGCACTCAAAATTGTGTGGCCGCACTCAAAATTTTGCGGCCGCACTCAATTTTGTGCAGTCTGCACTGATGAAACATCAAAGACCCCAGTAGTCTGAACCTGGGGCTGTGCGGCGCACTCAAAATTGTGCGGTGCACACTTTTGGTTATGCGGCTGCACTCATTTTTGTGCGGTCCGCACTCAGCAGTCTCGACCGCACACAGTTTTGTGCGGTCCACACTGCCCCTTCCGAGAATGTGTACTACAACTTTCAATCATGCTTTTGTATACATTATGAGATTCAATTCTAATTGATTTTTACTACTTATATGTTGCAGACAATGGTTCGCTCATGTGGTAGAGGAGATACATCGAAAAGGAGGGCAGAACCCTCCCGAGGCCGGGGTCGAGGCAAAAGCAACCTACCTCTTGCACTTCAAAAGGTCATAAGAAAGAAATCTACAGCTAATAGAGCCCATTCGGGGAAGCTTCTAAGGGTAAATCCGTGCAAGCACAACCGGAAGCCCAATCACAACAATTCCCAGGGAGACTCCACCTGGTAAATGAATCATCATCGTCTACCAATTCTTCTGAATGTTCGGAGGAGGGTAGTCAAGCCTCTGAGCCCTCTCCCGCACATGCTCCAAATAATACAATTAATATGAACGATGATGATGATGTCCCAGATGATGGGAGAAGGGTGATACTGCAGTGGGAGGTTTATAAAGATCAAGGAGGCCAAAGATATAGGAAGATAGATTTGTCAGTGCCAATGCCTTTTCTAAATTTAGAGAATGGTGGTCATAGAGGTTGCTCACTCTTGAGCGACAATTCTTGATGAAAGATTTGAACAAGCACAACCCCGATGTCCTTAGACAATTCCAGGAGCACAAAGGATGGGAATGGTTCACCCATAGCATGCTAGATACAAATGAGCACTTGGTCAAATAATTCTATGCCAACGTTGCTCACAGTAAAAATCCGTTTTGACTCTCGTGCACTGAACTCATATGTAGGGTTTGAAGAAGTAGAAGCAGTGTAATACTTGGAAAGCTAGTTATGGGGGAAGCTCGCACGTGGCTAGCTAAGATTCTGGCGATCTTAGGGTCAACACCTCTGTGGCTCACAACAGGGGTTCAAATAGTCCAAGCCACCCTAAACTTTAAAGCAAAAGGGTGGCAGACATTTGTGTGCAACCGCATTGATCTATGACTCAATGAGAACATCCTCCCACTTCCCCCTGCAGTTTTAGTGGCATCCATTATGGCCAGATATCCAATAAATGTGGGAGCCTTGATGTCTTCAAATATTACCTTAGCGGTCCAGAAGGGGGAGAGGTCATATCCCTACCCCAACTTCCTCACAGAATACTTCAAGGATCAAGGGGTAGAGTCGAGGCACTATGATGTCGAGGTAAAGGCAAAGAAGCCTTTCTCATAGTACCACCTCCAGGGAGCTGACAACCCGAAGTTCAAGGGTAAAGCTACTACCTCTGCTAGTCAGTCTGAAGAGCCAGCAATAATGGTTATTGATTCAACCACCGAGCCATCCACAGCAGCCGGTACTTTCACTGGGACAATACCATGCCACCTTCATCTTCCGGACCACCTACTTCTGCTAGACTATCAGTGCCATTATTAGTGCAAGCCTCATCTACTTATCCTTAGACTGCACTACGAGTCTCCCAGACATTGGCGAGTCTCAACAACTGGATGCAAGCAATTACTACAAAGTTGACTACCATATCCAGTGTTCTTGTAGAACAGTCCTCAGCCCCAGTAGAGCCACAGGTACCTCCGTCATTGGAGGAAACATTGAAGAAAATTCTGGACAACCAGACGACCATCATAGAGACTCCAGCGACGCATGGGAAGGTCATTAAGGATTTGGGCAAACATGTCAAGAAGATGCGAAAGTCTCAGGCATCAAAGGAGTTGGTGGAGAAGCTACGTGATTGAAAAGATTGCATCTACCGGAGATCTTCCATTGGACCTGCTCATGGAGCAAACAGTCCCGACAGCACCAGCAGCAGTACCAAAGGCATCAGAGGCAGCACCCGGCCAGTCTGAGGAGCCGGCTGCGACTGCACACACTGCTGAAGAGATGATATAGATGCTCAGCAACCTAGTTGTCCCTCATCTAGGAGATGATGGCATACATTTAGAGGAGACACAGGGTCCTGAGGACCCCATGCAGACTGATACCACATCGGGAGTTTTCTTCACTCTCTACCCTTCCTTGTTCTTATTTTTGATTAGCATAGGGGACAATGTTTATTTTCATTTGGGGGGTTGTCTATTTTGATTGATTGACATTTGTCATGTAATAACTATTACACTATTTTTCCTTTATCTTTATTTTCTTTTTGGTATGTATGTGTTCTCCCCATTTGATGTATATATTCATTTCCCTTATGTATATATTCACTTTACTTCGTTTTGTATATTCATTTTACTTTCTGTAGTTTACTTCATAACTTATTTAGTTTGTTTTTCCTTAGTAGTATAACTTCTTATTTACTTTAGTAGCTTCTTTTTACGTTTTGTGTGAATAATAAGCCTTTGGTTTTCTTAATGCCACTGTTCTTTCCAAAAAGGTGGATGTTGTGTGAACCGGGTGGCTCTTCCCAACAATGGATGGCGTGACAACCTTCTTAAGGGACTGAGTCCGTTTTCTTTTATGTTTTGGAAAATATAGTAGTAATGAATAAAAGTATCTCAAGCATGATTCAATTTGTACTAACACGTTTACCTCTGACCTTATGGTTAAAAACAAAGTTGTTGGCATAAAATAGCTCTAGTTGTGACCTTTAGACTCTTGTGTTGACTTAAATAGTCATCGAGTGGTTCAATCGAGCCATTTGTGATTCTCAATCTTAGCTAGGGTTGTTGTGGGACCTCGACTCTGTTTTCTTTAGAAATGCAGCAGCTTGAGAGATGAGGTATTAAATTGCAAGTCCAAGTCCCGTGCCAATAGTCTAGAACTTTCCCCGAATATTTCTCTAGGCGAAATTCTAAGTGTAGCTTGGCTTGAGAAATGATTGCAGGCTCTCCTTGATCCAATTTGAAATTTGAAAACTTCCATAGCCTACCAATGTGATATCCCTAGTCAACCCTTTTGAGCCGAAAGCCTTTTTTCTTTCAATAACCACGTTACAAGCCTTTATCTGTTTTGTAATGACCCTCTCTTGGCACCCGATCTTTCCTTATTGTTCATATTATTCGTGTTGTTCATATTGTTTTTATTATTTTTATGGCACTTAACTATCGATCTCGACACTATTCCAAGCCGAGGTTGATAATTCACGAATGGCACTGGTTTGTTCTATTACAATCATTTAATTTCTTTATTTATTTAGCTATTTTTCGATTGGCATTGAATTAGATTACATATTCTTATAACCACATTATAAGTTTAATTGTTACTCGTATCTCGAGGTAAACAGTTTGGCGCCCACCGTGGGGCTAAGGATAATAGTGATTGTTCAGTGCTAATTCTGACATAACACACTATTTTACGCTTGTTTCTTGTCAAGAATTTTGTTTTCAGGATAAATCATGTCAAACTCACTAAACAAAGCTACACATGGTGACAACGGTCTTGGACTTCACAGAGAGAACGAGAATATTATCGCTTCGGGAATCAAGGTGCCACAAGCTGACCTCGGAGGAGCATCACTCGTCGACCCGATTGATGTCAGTTTGCATGTTGTTGAATGCGGATTTAGGCGGAGACCCCGATAAAAGAGTACGCGGAGAGGGTCGAACTGACGGTCGAGGTACTCAGGGCGGCGGAGATGAAGGTGTCAGTCTCCAAGTTATGTTTGAAATGTTTCAAGCCCAATCGAACGCCATTTCTCAGTTGCAAAATCAGCGTGTGGCACCGAATAGGGTCGAACAAGAGGCTACTCACCGTATCGAGCCAGTTCCTGAAAGGTGAGGTGACAACACTTCGGCAACGGACCCTGCTACAATGAGAATGCTCGAGGAGCTTACTAAGAGAATAGAATCAGGAGAGAAGAAAATCGAGGCCAACGACAAGAAGGTGGAAGCCTATAACTCTTGAGTTGATAAGATACCAGGGGAACCACCAATCTTAAAAGGAATATATTCTAAAACGTTTGTACAAAAACCATTCCCCTAAAGAAGTTCAGGATGCCCGATATACCTAAATACAACGGGACCTCGGACCCCAATGAGCACGTTACCTCTTATACGTGTGCCATAAAAGGAAATGATTTGGAAGACGATGGAATCGAGTCAGTATTTCTAAAAACATTTGGAGAAACCCTATCGAAAGGAGCTATGATTTGATATCACAACTTGCTGCCGAATTTTATCGATTCGTTCTCCATGTTAGCAGATCAATTTGTAAAAGCAAACGCTGGTGCAATAAAGGTTGCAACGAGAAAATAAGATCTCTTCAAAGTGAAGTAGCGGGATAACAAGATGCTAACAGAGTTCGTATCTCGATTCCAAATGGAACGTATAGAATTACCACCAGTTACCGACCATTGGGTTGTTCAAGCTTTCACCTAGGAATTAAACGAGCGGAGTTTGATCACATCACGCCAACTAAAGTAGAATTTAATAGAGTACCCGGCTGTGACTTGGGTAGATGTTCACAACCGATATCAGTCAAAGATTAGGGTCGAGGACGACCAACTGGGAGCCCCCTCAGGTTCAGTGCATCCTAACCGCTCGATAGGTAAATATCAAAGAGATGTTGACAGAGAATTAAGGCCGAATAAAGATCGCTATCAGCCATATGTTTCAGATAGAAGGAATAACCATCCGGGATGCAATCCCGCCCGAAATGATCGAAGGGGTGACCGAGGGCAGAACTCTCGCGGACTCATGAGCAAAACTGGTTTCAACAAATATGTTGATCCCATAGAAGCACCCTGATTATCGGAGTACAATTTTAGTATCGATGCGTCGGGGATTGTATCGGCCATAGGAAGGATCATAGACACTAGGTGGCCCAGACCTATACAAACCAATCCTTCTCAAAGAAATCCGAATCTAATTTGTGAATATCATGGAACACATGGTCATAGGACCGAAGACTACAGACAGTTAAGAGAGGAAGTATCTCGGTTGTTTAACGAAGTCCATCTTCAGGAATTCCTTAGTGATTGAGCCAAAAATGACTTCAGGGAGAAATACACCAACAAAAAGAATAAGCAAGAAGAACCTCAGCATGTTATCCACGTGATTGTCGGCGGGGTCGACATCCCACCAGGCCCTATATTCAAACGTACCAAAGTATCGATCACAAGAGAGAAACAAACTCGGGACTATGTGCCCGAAGACACTCTTACATTCAATGACAAAGAAATGGAAAGCGTCTCTCAACCGCACAATGATGCCCTGTTACTTTCTATTTTGCTAAATAAAATTCAAGTTAAACGTGTTCTCGTGGATCCAGGTAGTTCGGCGAATATAATCATATCGAGGGTCGTAGAGCAGCTTGGCCTGTTAGACCAGATTGTTCCTGCATATCGAGTCCTAAACAACTTCAACATGGCCAGTAAAACAACGAAAGAGGAGATAATCCTATCAGTGAACGTGGTCGGGACCATCCAAGACACAAAATTTCATGTCATTGAAGGCGACATGAGATACAATGCACTAATCGAAAGGCCATGGATCCACAAAAAGAGGGCAGTACCGTCGACCCTTCACCAAAGGAAATATTTGCGGTCGACGAGATGACACCGATACCAGCACCTTCAACCTCAGAAAAGTCGAGCACCAAAGATAAGCAAGCGGCCAAATAGCAATCACCGTCCCCAGCCTTGACTGAATCGGATGCCACCAAATCAACGGCCGAGGAGCTGGAACATGTGATACTGATCTAGTATCCACCCGAACGAAAGGTATACCTGGGAACGAGGTTAACCCTCGAGCTTAGGAAAAAACTCATTCAATATCTTATTGATAACATGGATTGCTTTGTATGGTCCCATTTAGACATAACAGGAATCCTGCTCGAGATAACAACTCATCGATTGAGTCTGGATCCCAAGTTCAGACCGATAAAGCAAAAGAGAAGGCCTCGGTTCACGGTGAAGCACGCCTTCATAAAGGAGGAGGTAACCAAACTTCTTAAAATAGGGTCCATTCGATAAGTAAAATATCCCGAGTGGTTAGCCAACGTAGTTGTAGTCCTCAAAAAGGAGAACAAACGTAGAATGTGTGTAGATTATAAGGACCTGAATAAAGCATGTCCAAAAGATTCTTTTCCTTTTCCTAACATCGATCGAATGATCGATGCCACGGCCGACCACAAGATACTTACTTTTCTCGACGCCTATTCTGGGTACAACCAAATCTAGATGGACCCAGTAGACCAGGAAAAAACTTCTTTTATCACTAAGTATGGAACTTACTGCTATAATGTAATGCCCTTCGGGCTAAAAAAATGCGGGAGCTACATATCAACGCCTAATTAACAAGATGTCGAAGAACAAATAGGGAAATCAATGAAAGTTTACATTGACGATATGTTAGTTAAGTCCCTGCGCGCAGAGGACCATTTGACTCATTTGTAGGAGACATTCGAAATCTTGAGGAAATACAACATGAAGCTTAACCCCGAAAAGTGTTCTTTCGAGGACGGCTCGGGCAAATTCCTCGGCTTCATGGTGTCAAATCAGTAATTGAGATCAATCCCGATAAGATTAAGGCCATTGAGCACATCACCATATTGGACATCGTGAAAGCCGTTCAGAGGCTAATCAAACGGATAGTTGCCTTAGGCCGGTTCATTTCGAGGTCATCAGATTGGAGCCACAGGTTCTTTTCCTTGCTCAAAAAGAAAAATGATTTTACATGGACCCCGGAATGTCAGCAAGCATTGGAATAATTGAAACGATACCTATCGAGCCCACCTTTACTCCACACCCCAAAAGCAGATGAGAGGCTATACCTATACTTGGCAGTGTCCGAGATAGAGGTAAGTGGTGTATTAGGTCGATAAGAACAAGGTACACAGTTTCTAGTTTACTACGTAAGTCGAACTTTGGGGGATGCCGAAACTAGGTATCAACACTTAGAAAAATTGGCACTTGCATTAATAAGCGCATCTAGAAAATTAAAGCCATATTTCCAGTGTCACCCCATACGTGTAATCACCACCTATCCCTTACGAAATGTTTTGCACAAGCCCGAGCTATCGGGCCGATTGGCCAAATGGGCCGTTGAACTTGGCGGGTATGATATCGAATATCAACCTCGGACAACCATCAAGTCTCAAATTTTGGCAGACTTCGTGGTTGATTTCTCACCAACCCTCGTACCCCAAGTTGAAAAGGAACTTCTACTTAAATTGGGTATATCACCGGGGGTATGGACCCTCTTCACGAGTGAAGCTTCAAATGTGAAAGGTTCCAGGATCGGCATTATTTTATAACCGCCTACGAGAAATGCTATTAGACAATCAATTAACTGCCAAATTGACTAACAACGAGGCCGAGTATGAGGCTATAATTGCAGGTCTCGAACTAGCTAAGAGCTTGGGAGCCGAAGTCATCGAAGCTAAGTGTGACTCCCTACTGATAGTTAACCAGGTAAACGAAACCTTCGAAGTTCGAGAGGACAGGATGCAAAGATACTTAGACAAACTGTAGGTCACCTTGCATCGCTTCAAAGAGTGGACTCTATAGCACGTACCTCGAGAACAAAACACTGAGGCCGATGCGCTTGCCAACTTAGGGTCATCGGTCGACGAAGACGAGATCAGCTCGGGGACTGTTGTCCCACTCTTGAGATCTGTAATCGATGAAGGACATGCGGAAATTAACTCTACAAGCCTAACCTGGGATTGGAGAAACAATTACATCGAATACTTGAAGAACGGGAAGTTATCATCGGATCCCAAAGAATCGAGGACCTTACGAACTAAAGCCGCTCGATTTGCATTAGACAAAGACGAAACGTTATATAAGAGGATGTTCGATGGTCCATTAGCAGTATGCTTGGGACCGAAAGATACTGACTATGTTTTGCGAGAAATCCACGAAGGAACTTGTGGAAACCATTTGGGCGCTGAGTCACTAGTTCGAAAAGTCATCAGAGCATGATACTGTTGGGATAACATGGAAAAAGACTCTAAGGAGTTCGTTCGAAGATGTGACAGATGTCAAAGGTTTGTACCAATGATTCACCAGGACGGTGAACAGCTTCATTCGGTCCTATCCCCATGGACATTCATGAAATGGGGAATGGACATCGTCGTTCCTCTGCCATCAGCCCCAGGTAAATCTAAATTCATATTATTTATGACTGACTATTTCTCTAAATGGTTGAAGCACAGGCCTTCGAAAAAGTTAGAGAAAAAGAAGTGATCGAATTCATATGGGTTCACATTGCATGTCGATTCAGGATACCCGCATAAGTAGTATGCAATAATGTCAAGCAGTTCATCGGCAACAAAGTAACGAAATTCCTCGAAGACCACAAAATAAAAAGGATACTATCAACTCCATATCACCCTAGTGGAAACGGACATGTCGAATCAACGAATAAGACTATTATCCAAAACTTGAAGAAAAGGCTAAACAAAGCCAAAGGGAAGTGGAGAGAAAAACTGTCCGAGGTTCTATGGGCCTATCAGACGACATCGAATTCCAGTACCGTAGCAACTCCGTTTTCCTTAGTATATGGCTCCGAGGCCTTAATACATGTCGAAGTCCGGGAGCCCAGCGCCAGGTTTTGACATGCAACACAGGAATCGAACCACGAGGCCATGAATACCAGTCTCGAATTGTTGGATTAAAGACGAGAAACGGCACCCATTCAAATGGCCGCGCAAATCGAGAGACATTACAAGAGAAAAACCAATCTTCGACACTTCAAAGTCGGGGATTTAGTCTTAAGAAAGGTCACCATCAATACTCGAGACCCTAATGAAGGGAAACTCGGTCCTAACTGGAAAGGACCCTATCAAATCTTCGACATAGTCGGGAAAGGATCTTACAAGCTCGGAAGAATGAACGGCGAGCCATTGTCGAATAACTGGAATATATCACCCCTTAAGATGTATTATTGCTAAGGTATGGTTTTCTCCTTTTTCATTTACTTAAATATTAGAAACTAACCTATTGCAGGTATTTGATCCAATAAATCGAGACCTCAGGTTTTAAAGTACGCGTTCCACTCTTTTTCCTTTTGACCGGTTTTTATCCCAAATGGGTTTTTCCGCCGAGGTTTTTAACGAGGCAACAAATATGTCCTACCTGAGGATAACTCAACAATCTCCACGGCTTCTTTGAAATCAACCTCGAATACTGGGGGGCATCACCATTGTATGTTATGTATCAATGGGTCTCGATAGGAAGAATTTTGTAATTGGCCAAACGATCGAATGAATCATGTCCATATAGATTAGACGAGTACCGACAACAAAACATCTACACATGTATGAATAATACAAAGAAACACCCTCTTTTATCGAACATCTCATGTTTGAAGTAGAATTTCTATTATACTAAGTCTTGCACTTGCGATTTTGATCTATTGAACAAAACTAACACTTGTGAAAAATGGCTCAAGCACTAAGTACAAGCATACCTCGAAAACTCGGGGACTGCCTACTTGAGCTATCTAAGTTCGAAATCATAAGACCTTAAAGAGGCACCCCTCGATATATAGGCCAAGGCCATCACACTAGGGGACTAACATTTCAAACAAGATCGAAATGTTATCGCGAAACAAGTCAAAGAGATATACCCGAAGACTACGGCCATATTAAATACTACGGCCATATAGAAGGCTACGGCCGAAATAATGCGGCTTGGAGACGTCCGACTTCCGCCATAAACTAAAGTCCTTCAGATACTTTTAAAAATGGTTAAATAAGGCTACCCTCGGCAAAGCAAATAAAAAGAGCTTCGATAAAATCAGTCCTCGAATAATCCAAAGGCTTCGATAATATCAGCCTTCGAAAAAAGCTCAAGAGGTATCAAAACATCTTAACCCAAACGAGTTAGGAAAAAATTAGGTTCCGATCGTTGAACCGTCAAAAAACCCAATGGGTAAAAAAACACATGCTAAGGTATAGAGAAATTTTCACTAAGTCTTTTAGCCGAAAGGGAAAAATGATAGCCATTTTTAGAGGCCAAATTGGTCCAACCTAAAGAGCCTAAGGCTGATATAAAGAGCCTAAAGGAAAATATAAAAGAGCCTAAGGGACGATCTAATAAGCCTAAGGGCCATTACAGTTAGAGTTCGAGACCTAGCTCTCACTCGATCCGAACCCAAGGATTCAGTTATTCCGAGCACAAATAAATAATAACTACAGATTTACCTAAAGGATATATCGGTAAGCTCTAAATACTTAACAACCCTATGATGGAAACCTAAGGTTCACTTAATCCTAAAACTCAAGATTCATTCGAACCTGGTTATTAAAAGATAACTTGTCGGTCAATTCGATCGAGGCACTTCTGAGATAAGGTCTCGAATGAGTTTCGAACTCGGGGACTCGCCCTCATAAAAACGAAAAGCTTAAGGGTTTATTCTGATCACGAGTACAATTACAGCAATAAAAATTTCTAACAAAGGCAAATAAACATACGAAGACATAAAAGAGAAATTTACGAAGGCATCAAAGGGAAATTTTCCATTATATCAAAAAATATATACAAAGAGCTGGTCAAAGCCTTACAAAGGAAAAAGAAAAAGAAGTTATAACCTAACTACGATCGGGGCTAGTCCCCTCGAGGCCGGTCTCCTCCTGAACAGCTTCTCCGGGGGCATCTTCTTCAACAACCTCATCTCCGTCTTCCGCACTTTCGGACTCGCCTCGGCTACCCTCTTCATCATCATCATCATCAGAGATGACGAGCTGCCTAGTTTTGGTCTCGAGATCTTTGGCCCGAGCAATTTCCTCGGAGAGGTCAAAACCTCGAGCATGAATTTCCTCGGGGGTTTCCCTCCCGGATTGGAATTTTGCCAAGTCACTGCGCCACTGCTCCCGGTTGGAAGCCTCCCTCAGCTGAGTTTGGACAGCTACGACATCAACTCGGTACATGGCTATGGAATTTTCGGCCTTGACTTGGTCTTTTCAATCTCAGCCTTGGCCTCGGTAAGCCCGACTTTGAGTTCTTCGACCCTCTTGGCTTGAGCCAAACCTTTTTCTTTTAAGGTCTTGGAGTTGGGCCTCCGCCAAAGATAATTTGGCCAAAGTTATCTCCTTTTCAGTAGCAAGGAGGTCCATCTTAGCTTTCCACCGATCGCAGTCGGTCTTAACCTGATCGAACTCTGCCCGAAGCAGACCGATCTTCTCCATCTTCTGCTGCAGCTGAGATATCGAAGTGTTAGCTTCCACAGTGGAATCTATTCCATACTGAATCAAAAGGGCAGTTACCTACTTATCCAACTCAGCTTCCTCTTCTTGAGCCTTGGCCAGGTCCGCTTGAAGGTCCTTTATGACCTCGTCCTTTTGCCCACAAAGAATCTTCAGAACATTCCTCTCTTCCGAGGCCCTTCGGAGATCGGCTTCGCACTGGCTAAGGTCAGCTCAAAATTTGGCAGAAGCTTATACGAAGAAAAAGAACACAAGTTAGAAAGAATAACCTTGGAAAAAAGGTGAAGAGGAATAACCAGAAAGCAACACGCACTTACCTTGGAAAAAATTCGCTGAGCTTCTTCCATTAGGATCGAAGCGTCAGTAATATCACAGGCATCATCGATCCCCGCGAAGCAATCCCAAAAAGATTCACCAGCGCTAGAGCCTCCGCTAATCTCGAGGGTCTTTAGCCTTTGGGCATCCCTTATTGCCTCTTCAGAGAAGACCGGCATTAAAGGCATTGGACCTATTGTCATGGCCCCGAGCGAATCGCTCGAGTTGCTCTAGTGGCTGGCCGGCAACTGACAAACATGTTCGCATCGGCCCAGCATCGATGAGGGGTTATCAACTTTAAAATTGATTCTGAGGACACATGGTTTAGGAACGTGTTCATGGAGGGATGGTTCTACCGACATTTTATCACCGACCGGCGGGGAGGAGGAAGATGGAGCTTTCTCCTTTTGCGACACTGTTTTAGAGGACTTCGCCATTTATGTATGTAAGTGGAGTATAGAAAAGGTGTAAAACTGGTGGTTCCAGTGGAAACAACGGTGGTTTAATGAAGCGGCGATGAGACAAAAGGCAAGGAGGATTGGGAACTCAAGATTTTATGATAAAATCAAAGTAAAGTTTGAATCTACTAAAGAGGTGATATTTATAGGTTTAAAACGATGGTTCGGTGTCACTAGTGGCTGGCCGGCAACTGACAAACATTGATGGTTTTTGGGAACCGAACCGACGAGATGTTTCATTCACATCCATCACTTACTTCATGGGGACGATGCCATGATCGAGTTATCAAAGGAATCGAGGATCAACTCATTTCTTATCATTTCATTCTAAGAAACGTGGGTATTATCTGTATACAGCTAAAATCGACCATACCCGATTTTACGGGCTCGGGGTGTGCCTCGATAGTAAGCCAATATCAAAGTAAGTTCGGGATCGAAGAGAACGAAGATTAAGGGATCGAGATCAGGTTAAATCAACGCCTAAGTAACAAAATCCCGAGATATCCGCGATCGACCACCATTAACGGTTGTTGATATCAATCATGTATTTTACTTCCGAAATTAGAGTTATATCTTATTTAGGATTCCTCTAATATAGAAATAGGAACCCTGTTCATTTGTAATACAGGATTATCTCACACAAATTATCACTTACGCAACTACTGATAAATACAAAGTACTCTGCTCTTTAACCCGTTCTTAACTCTTTACTGTTCATATTGTTTGTGTTGTTCATATTGTTCTTATTATTCTTGTGGAACTTAACGATCGATCTTGATAATCATTTAACTCCTTTATTTATTTAGCTATTTTATCAGTTGACATTGAATTAGATAATGTATCCTTATAACCACATTACAAGTTTAATTGTTACTCGTATCTCGAGGTAAACAGTTTGGCGCCCACCATGGGGATAAGGATAATAGTGATTGTTCAGTGCTAATTCTATCATAATACACTATTTTACGCTTGTGTCTTGTCAAGAACTTTGTTTTCAGGATAAATCATGTAAAACTCACAAAATATAGCTACACATGGTGACAACGGTCTCGGACTCCACGGAGAGAACGAGAATATTATCACTCCGGGAATTGAGGTGCCACAAGCTGACCTCGGAGGAGCACCGCTCGTCAACCCGGTCGATGTTAGTTTGCATGTTGCTTTGAATGCGAATTTAGGCGGGGACTTCAATGGAAGCGTATGTAGAGAGGGTCGAACTGACGGTCGAAGTACTCAGGGCGGAGGAGATGAAGATGTCAGTATCCAAGTTATATTTGAAATGTTGCAAGCCCAATAGAACACTATTTCTCATTTGCAAAATCAGCACATGGCACCGGGTTGAGAAATGGTGTTCTGTTGGGCTTCCAGCATTTCAAATATAACTTGGAGACTGACACCTTCATCTCCTCCTCCCTGAATACCTCGACCGTCAGTTTGACCCTGTCTACGTACTCTTCCATCGGGGTCCCCGCCTAAATCCGCAATCAAAGCAACATGCAAACTAACATCTATCGGGTTGACGGGCGGTGCTCCTCCGAGGTAAGCTTGTGGCACCTTGATTCCCGGAGCGATAATATTCTCGTTCTCTCCATGGAGTCCGAGACCGTTGTCACCATATGTGGCTGTGTTTTGTGAGTTTAACATGATTTATCCTGAAACAAAATTCTTGACAAGAAACAAGCGTAAAATAATGTGTTATGTCAGAATTAGCACTGAACAATCACTATTATCCTTAGCCCCATGGTGGGCGCCAAACTGTTTACTTCGAGATACGAGTAACAATTAAACTTGTAATGTGGTTATAAGGATACGTGATCTAATTCAATGCCAATTGATAAATAGCTAAATAAATAAAGGAATTAAATGATTGTAATAGATAAAACCAATGTCGTTCGTGAATTATCAACCTCGGTTTGGAATAGTGTCGAGATCGATCGTTATGTTCCACAATAATAATAAGATTAATATGAACAACACGAACAATATGAACAGTAAAGAGTTAAGAGCGGGTTAAAGTGCAGAGTACTTTGTATTTCTCAGTAGTTGCGTAAGTGATAATTCGTGTGAGATAATCATGTCTTACAAATGAACAGGATTCCTCTTTATATAGTATAGGAATCCTAAATAAGGTATAATTCTAATTTCGGATTTAAAATACATGATTGATATCAATAACTGTTAATGGTTCTGCCAGTTCTGAGATTCTCGCTGAGATTGGTGGACGATCGCGGATATCTCATGATTCTGTTACTTAGGCATCGATTTAACCCGATCTTGATCCCTTAATCTTCGTGCTCTTCAAGCCCGAACTTACTTCAATATTGGCTCACTGTCGAGGCACACCCCAGAGCCCGTAAAATCGGGTATGGTCGATTTTAACCGTATACAGATAGTCTCAACGTTTCTTAGAATGAAATGATAAGAAATGAGTTGATCCTCGATTCCTTGATACCTCGATCATGACATCGTCCCCATGAAGTAAGTGATGGATGTGAATGAAACATCTCGTCGGTTCGGTTCCCAAAAACCATCAATGTTTGTCAGTTGCCGGCCAGCCACTAGTGACACCGAACCATCGTTTTAAACCTATAAATATCACCTCTTTAGTAGATTCAAACTTTACTTTGCTTTTATCATAAAATCTTGAGTTCCCAATCCTCCTTGCCTTTCTCTCATCGCCGCTTCATTAAACCACCGTTGTTTCCACTGGAACCACCAGTTTTACACCTTTTCTATACTCCCCTCACATACATAAATGGCGTAGTCCTCTAAAACAGTGTCGCAAAAGGAGAAAGCTCCATCTTCCTCCTCCCCGCCGGTCGGTGATAAAATGTTGGTAGAACCATCCCTCCATGAACACGTTCCTAAACCATGTGTCCTCAGAATCAATTTTAAAGTTGATAACCCCTCATCGATGCTGGGCCGATGCGAACATGTGTTGATGTACATGTGTTCGATAACCGAGGGCCATGTCGATGCCATGAATAAGGACTGCAAATGGGGTCCAAATGTGGTGGTGCGCATTCCTACACCTGAAGAGAGCACCACCACACATGTGAAGGGATTCTTGAGTGTTTACACTTACCCCTTCACATTGGGTCCCATCGACCCTGTGATTTTTTACTATTGTAAGAGGTATGAGGTTACCCTTGGTCAGCTCCACCCCTCACTTTGGAGCATAGTAATCATGTTGCGCTTCTACTCCAACGAGGCTGGGGGTTGGAGTTCACACTGTACCATCTTATTCGGTTGTACAGGCCTCGACTCTATCGAGGGTTGATTAGACTCAACTGCCAGGCAACAAAGGTCTTATTCTTGAACATCGACGAGGATATGGATCCAAGTTGGATGAGTCGATTCATATGGGTGAGGACTTGTGACATAATACCGAAGGAAGAGATGTCGTTCCCGGAGAAGTGGAAATCCAAGCGTAAGTGACCTTTCGCTCTTTCATTATGTGTTTCCATTAATTTTGCCTAACATTTCTTTTTAATATGCAGGTGCCCCTTGGATGCCCGAGGCGGTGACCGATTTCGAGGGCTGGATCCAAAAACTTGCCTCCACTTCAACTCGTGGTGAACGAGGTTGGAGGGATTTGGCTAAAGGCAGGTGGGAGGCCAAGAACCATGGTAAGTTATTTTCTTATGTATTCCGAAGCAATTACCCATTTTCTCTATTACTAATCTTCTATTTATGTAGGCTTGACCAAAGATGCCATTATGAGGCCTTCGAGCGAAGGTGGTGAAGCTAAGTCGCCAGTTCCGAGGTTGGAAAAGGACAAAAAAAGGAAATATCCCTCATAATCTGAGGTCTCCAAATCCAAACCTCGAAGGGTGAGGAGAAAAATAGTCAGACTCTCGGCGGATGCGGTCCAAACATTGAGGGAACAGGATGAGGAAAAGAAGAAGGCAGCTCAGCATTGAAAGCTCGCCCCAGAAAAGCTACCGAGGTTGCTTCGCATTTCAAGCTGCCACATGCTATAATTGAGCCTCGCATCGAGGAGGCTTCGAATAAGAGTTCGAGGGTGAATCCTAAGTCTCCTAAGGTCGAGACGGTATCTTGATCATCAACTTCTTCACCGGATGGGGCCGGTTCTAAAACAAGGAGGATCAGACAGAGCAACTCGAGCGATTCGTTCGGAGCCATGACAATAGGCCAAATGCCTTCAATGTCGGTCTTCTCTGAAGAGGCAATAAGGTATGCCCAAAGGATGAAGACCCCCGATATTAGCGGAGGCTCTAGTGCTGGCGATCCTTTTTAGGATTGATTCGTGGGGGTCGGTAATGCCTCTGATATTACTGACGCTTCAATCCTCATGGCGGAAGATCAGCGAATTTTTTCCAAGGTAAGTGCCTGTTGCTTTCTGGTTATTCCTCTTCACCTTTTTTCCAAGGTTATTCTTTCTAACTTGTGTTCTTTTTCTTCGTATAGGCTTCTGCCAAATTCTGAGCTGATCTTAATCAGTGCAAAGCCGATCTCCGAAGGGTATCGGAAGAGAGGAATGCTCTGAATATTATTCGTGGCCAAAAGGACGAGGTCATAAATGACTTTCAAGCGAACCTAGACAAGGCTCACGAAGAGGAGGTCGAGTTGGACAAGCAGGTAACCACCCTTTTGATTCAGTATGGAATCGACTCCACTGTGGAAGCTAACACTTTGATATCTTAGCTGCAGTAGAAGATGGAGAAGACCGGTCTGCTTCGAGCAGAGTTAGATCAGGTTAAGACCGACTGTGATTGGTGGAATGCTAGGATGGACCGTCTTGCTACTGAAATGGAGGTAGCTTTGGCCAAATTATCTTTGGCAGAGGCCCAACTCCAACACCTTAAATAAAAAGGTTTGGCTTAGTCCAAGAGGATCGAAGAACTCAAAGTCGGGCTTACCGAGGCCAAGGCCGAGGTTGAAAAGACCAAGATCAAGGCCAAAAAGTCCATAGACATGTACCGGGCTGATGTCGTAGTTGTCCAAACTTAGCTGAGGAAGGATTCCAACCGGGAGCAGTGGCACAGTGACTTGGCGAAATACCAATCCCGAAAGGAAACCCTCGAGGAAATTCATGCTCGAGGTTTTGATCTCTCTGAGGAAATCTCTCGGGCCAAAGAGCTTGAGACCGAAGCTAGGCAGCTCGTCACTTCTGATGATGATGATGATGATGCATAGGGCAGACGAGGCGAGTTTGAAATTGGGGAAGGCGGAGATGAGGCTGCTGAAGAAGATGCCCCCCGAGAAGCTGCTCGGGAGGAGACCGGCCTCGAGGGTACTACCTCGATCGTAGTTTTTTTATAACTTCTTTTTTTTTTTCCTTTGTAAGGCTTTGACCGGATCCTTGTATATATTTTTTGATATAATGGAAAATTTCCCTTTGATGCCTTCGTAAATTTCTCTTTTATGTCTTCGTATGTTTATTTGCCTTTGTTAGAAATTTTTATTGTTGTAATTCCACTCGTGATTGTGAACAACTATTTTTTGACCACACCCAAATTCTATACTATTTTTTGCTATAAATAT
>ML314786.1:992-22986 GCA_005239505.1 Nicotiana paniculata | reverse complement strand
CCTTGGTACGGAGTCAGTACCGGATCGCATGATATTTGTCCGGGACATCAAATACGACCCAAAGAATCATAACCAATATTTTGAAATTATCAAGTTACATTTTTTGGCATTTTATGGCAATTAAACTGCAATTCCGCAAGTCGTGCCTGTATTATCGCCAGCCATGGTCCAGGCCGAACGCCTTGGTACGGAGCCAGTACCAGATTGCATGATATTTGTTCGGGACATTAAATACGACACAAGGAAGCATAAGCAACGCTTCAAAATGATTAAGTTACCATAATCAACACTTCGAAATGAGCAAGTTACATTTTTAGGCATTTTAGGGCAATTAAAGAGGAATTTCGCCAATCGTGCCTGTATTATCGCCTGCCATGGTCTAGGCAGGACGCCTTGGTACGGAGTCGGTACCAGATCGTATGATATTTTTCTGGGACATTAAATATGACACAAGGAAACATAAGCAACGCTTCAAAATGATCAAGTTATATTTTTTGGCATTTTATGGCAATTAAACTGCAATTCCGCCAGTCGTGCCTGTATTATCGCCTGCCATGGTCCAGGCCGGACGCCTTGATACGGAGTCAGTACCGGATCACATGATATTTGTCCGGGACATCAAATACGAACCAAATAACCATAACCAATTCTTTGAAATTATCAAGTTACATTTTTTGGCATTTTATGGCAATTAAACATGAATTCTGCCAGTCGTGCCTGTATTATCGCTTGCCATGATCCAGGCCAGACGCCTTGGGTACGGAGCCGGTACCGGATTGCTTGATATTTTACGCGACATAAAATATGACCCAAGGAACCATAACCAACGCTTCGAAATGATCAATTTACATTTTTTGGTATTTTATGGCAATTAAACTGGAATTCCGCCAGTCGTGCCTGTATTATCGCATTCCATGGTCCAAGCTAGACGCGTTGGTACGGAGCCGGTACCAGATCTCATGATATTTGTCTGGGTCATCAAATAAGACCCAAGGAACCATAACCAACACTTTGAAATGAGAAAGTTACATTTTTAGGCATTTTAGGGCAATTAAAGAGGAATTCAGCCAATCGTGCCTGTATTATCGTCTGCCATGGTCCAGGCAGAACGTCTTGGTACGGAACTAGTACCAGATCGTATGATATTTGTCTGGGACATTAAATACGACCCAGGGAACCATAACTATTGCTTCGAAATGATCAAGGTTCATTTTTTAGCATTTTATGGCAATGAAACTGGAATTCCGCCAGTCGTGCCTCTATTATCGCCTGCCATGGTCCAGGCTGAACGCCTTGGTACGAAGCCGGTACCGGATCGCATGATATTTTTTCGGGACATCAAATACGGCACAAGTAACCATAAGAAACACTTCAAAATGATCAAGTTACATTTTTTGGCATTTTATGGCAATTAAACTGGAATTCCGTCAATCGTGCTTGTATTATCGCCTGCCATGGTCCAGGACGGACGCCTTGGTACAGAGCTGGTACCGAATCGTATGATATTTGTCCGGGACATCAAGTACGACCCAAGGAACCATAACCAACGCTTAGAAATGATCAAGTTACATTTTTTGGCATTTTATGGCAATGACACTAGAATTCCGCCAGTTGTGCCTGTATTATCGCCTGCCATGGTCCAGGCCGGACGCCTTGATACAGAGCCGGTACCGGATCGCATGATATTTTTTGGGACATCAAGTACAACCCAAGGAACCATAACCAACGCTTAGAAATGATCAAGTTACAGGTTTTGGCATATTATGGCAATGACACTAGAATTCCGCCAGTTGTGCCTGTATTATCGCCTGCCATGGTCCAGGCCGGACGCCTTGATACATAGCCGGTACCGGATCGCATGATATTTTTTCGGGACATGAAATACGACCCAAGGAACCATAACCAATACTTAGAAATGATCAAGTTACATTTTTTGGCATTTTATGGCAATGACACTGGAATTCCGCCAGTTGTGCCTGTATTATCGCCTGCCATGGTCCAGGCCGGACGCCTTGATACAGAGCCGGTACCAGTTCGCATGATATTTTTCGGCACATCAAGTATGACCCAAGGAACCATAACCAATGCTTCGAAATTATCAAGTTACATTGTTTGTCATTTTATGGCAATTAATTTGGAATTCCGCCAGACGTGCCTGTATTATCGCCTGCCATGGTCCATGTCGGACGCTTTGGTACGGAGTCGGTACCGGATTGCATGATATTTCTTTGGGACATTAAATACGACACAAGGAACCATAACTAACACTTCGAAATGATCAAGTTAAAGTTTTAGGCATTTTATGGCAATTAAACTGGAATTCCGCTAGTCGTGCCTGTATTATCGCCTGCCATGGTCCAGGACGGACGCCTTGGTACGGAGCCAGTACCGAATCGCATGATATTCCTCCGGGACATCAAATACGACCCGAGGAACCATAACCAACGCTTCGAAATGATTAAGTTATAATTTTTGGCATTTTGTGGCAATTAAACTAGAATTTCGCTATCTAGCCTGTATTATCGCCTGCTATGGTCCAAGCCAAACGCCTTGGTACCGAGCCGGTACAGAATCACCTGATGTTTTTCCGGGACAAAAAATACGATCCAAAGAACCATAACAATTGCTTCCATATGATCACTTTACATTTTTTGGCATTTTATGGTAATTAAACTAGAATTCCGCCAATCGTGCCTGACATCAAATACGACCCAAGGAGCCATAACCAATGCTTTGAAATGTTCAAGTTACAATTTTTAGAATTTTATGGCAATTAAACTGGAATTCCGCCAGTCGTGCCTGTATTATCGCCTGCCATGGTCCAGGTTGGATGCCTTGGTATAGAGCCGCTACCGAATCGCATAATATTAGTCTAGGACAGCAAATATGACCCAAGGAACTATAACCAATGCTTCGAAATAATCAAGTTAGATTTTTTTGCATTTTATGGCAATTAAACTGGAATTCCGCCAGTCGTGCCTCAAGTATCGTCTTCCATGGTCCATGCCGGACGCTTTGGTATGGAGACGGTACCGGATCGCATGATATTTGTCCAGGACATCAAATACGACCAAGGAACCATAACCAACGTTTTGAAATGATGAAGTTACATTTTTTGGCATTTTACGGCAATTAAAATAGAGATCCACCAATCATGCCTGAAGTATCGCTTGCCATGGTCCAGGCTGGACGCTTTGGTACGGAGCCGGTAACGAATCGCATGATATTTGTCTGGGACATCAAATACGACCCAAGGAACCATAACCAACACTACGAAATAACTAAGTTACATTTTTTGGCATTTTATGGAAATTAAACTGGAATTCTGCTAGTCGTGCCTGTATTATCGCCTGCCATGTTCCAGACCGGACTCCTTGGTACGGAGCCGGTACCGGATCACATGAAATTTGTCCTAGACACCAAATACGACCTTAGGAACCATAACGAATGCTTCGAAATGATCAAGTTACATTTTTTGGCATTTTATGGTAATGAAACTGGAATTCCACCAGTCGTGCCTGTATTATCGCCTGTCATGGTCCAGGCCGGACTCCTTAGTATGGAGCCAGTAAAGATCGCGTGATATTTTTCAGAGACATCAAATACAACCCAAGGAACCATAACCAATGTTTGGAAATGATCACGTTATATTTTTTGTCATTTTATGGCAATTAAACTGGAATTGCGCCAGTCGTCCCTATATTATCGCCTGCCATGGTCCAGGACGGACTCCTTGGTATAGAGCCGATACCGGATCTCGTGATATTTTTCTGGGACATCAAATATGACCCAAGTAACCATAACCAATGCCTCGAAATGATCAATTTACATTTTTTGGCATTTTATGGCAATTAATTTGGAATTCCGCCAGACGTGCCTGTATTATCGCCTACCATGGTCCAGGCCGGACGTCTTGGTACGGAGTCAGTACTGGATCCCATGATATTTGTCCGGGACATCAAATACGACCCAAAGAACCATAACCAACGCTTTGAAATTATCAAGTTACATTTTTTGGCATTTTATTGCAATTAAACTACAATTCCGCCAGTCGTGCCTGTATTATCGCTTGCCATGGCCCAGGCTGAACGCCTTGGTACGGAGCCGGTACCGGATGGCATGATATTTGTCCGGGACATCAAATACGACACAAGGAACCATAAGCAACGCTTCAAAATGATCAAGTTACATTTTTTGGCATTTTATGGCAATTAAACTGGAATTCCGTCAATCGTACTTGTATTATCGTCTGCCATGGTCCAGGCCGGACGCCTTGGTATAGAGCTGGTATCGAATTGCATGATATTTGTTCGAGACATCAAATAAGACCAAAGGAACCATAACCAACGCTTTGAAATGACCAAATTAATTTTTTTTGCATTTTATGGCAATTAACCTGGAATTCCGCCAGTCGTGCCTGTATTATCTCCTGCCATGGTCCAGGCCGGATGCCTTGGTACGGAGTCAGTAACGGATCACATGATATTTTTCCGGGACATAAAATACGACCCAAAGAACCATAACCAATGCTTTGAAATTATCAAGTTACATTATTTGGCATTTTATGGCAATTAAACAGGAATTCCGCCATTCGTCCTTGTATTATCGCCTGCCATGGTTCAGGCCGGACGCCTTGGGTACGGAGCCGGTACCGGATTGCTTGATATTTGTCCAGGACATCAAATACGACCCAAGGAACCATAACCAACGCTTCAAAATGATCAAGTTACATTTTTTTGGTATTTTATGGCAATTAAACTGGAATTCTGCCAGTCGTGCCGGTATTATCGCATGCCTTGGTCCAAGCTAGACGCGTTGGTACGGAGACGGTATCGGATCTCATGATATTTTTCTGGGACATCGAATAAGACCCAAGGAACCATAACGAACGCTTCGAAATGAGAAAGTTACATTTTAGGCATTTTAGGGTAATTATAGAGGAATTCAGCCACTCGTGCCTGTATTATCGCCTGCCATGGTCTAGGCAGGACGCCTTGGTACGAAGCCGGTAGCAAATCGTATATATTTTTCTGGGACATTAAATACGATACAACGAACCATAAGCAACGCTTCAAAATGATCAAGTTACAGTTTTTGGCATTTTATGGCAATTAAACTGGAATTCCGTCAATCGTGCTTGTATTATCGCCTGCCATGGTCCAAGCCGGACGCCTTGGTACAGAGCTGGTACAGAATCGCATGATATTTGTCCGGGACATCAAATACGACCAAAGGAACCATAACCAACGCTTTGAAATGATCAAATTAAATTTTTTGGCATATTATGGTATTTAAACTGGAATTCCGCCAGTCGTTCCTGTATTATCGCCTGCCATGGTCCAGGCCGGACGCCTTGGTACGGAGTCAGTACTGGATCGCATGATATTTGTCTGGGACATCAAATACGACCCAATGAACCATAACCAATGCTTTGAAATTATCAAGTTACATTTTTTGACATTTTATGGCAATTAAACTGGAATTCCGCCAGTCGTGCCTCTATTATCGCTTGCCATGATCCATGCCGGACTCATTGGGTATGGAGACGGTACCGGATTTCTTGATATTTGTCCGCGACATCAAATACGACCCAAGGAACCATAACCAAAACTTTGAAATGATCAAGTTACATTTTTTGGTATTTTATGGCAATTAAACTGGAATTCCGCCAGTCGTGCCTGTATTATCACATGCCATGGTCCAAGCTAGACGCGTTGGTACGGAGCCGGTACCGGATCTCATGATATTTATCTGGGACATCAATAAGATCTAAGGAACCATAACCAACGCTTCGAAATGAGAAAGTTACATATTTAAGCATTTTAGGGCAATTAAAGAGGAATTCACCCAGTCGTGCCTGTATTATCGCCTGCCATGGTCCAGGCAGGACGTCTTGGTACGGAGCCGGTACCAGATCGTATGATATTTGTCTGGGACAATAAATACGACACAAGGAACCATAACTAATGCTTCAAAATGATCAAGTAACATTTTTTAGCATTTTATGGCAATTAAACTGGAATTCCGCCAGTTGTGCCTGTATTATCGCCTGCCATGGTCCAAGCCGAACGCCTTGGTACGGAGCCAGTACCGGATCGCATGATATTTGTCCGGACATCAAAATACCACACAAAGAACCATAAGCAACGCTTCAAAATGATCAAGTTACATTTTTTGGCATTTTATGGCAATTAAACTGGAATTCCGTCAATCGTGCTTGTATTATCGCCTGCCATGGTCCAGGCCGAACGCCTTGGTACAGAGCTGGTACCGAATCACATGATATTTGTCCGGGACATCAAATACGACCCAAGGAACCACAACCAACACTTTGAAATGATCAAATTAAATTTTTTGGCATTTTATGGCAATTAAATTGGAATTCCGCCAGTCATGCCTGTATTATCGCCTGCCATGGTCCAGGCCGGACGCCTTGGTACAGAGTCAGTATCGGATCACATGATATTTGTCCGGGACATCAAATATGACCCAAAGAACCATAACCAACGCTTTGAAATAATCAAATTACATTTTTTGGCATTTTCTGGCAATTAAACAGGAATTCCTCCAGTCGTGCCTGTATTATCGCCTGCCATGGTCCAGGCCGGACACCTTGGGTACGGAGCCGGTACCGGATTGCTTGATATTTGTCCGGGACATCAAATACGACCCAAGGAACTATAACCAACGCTTCGAAATGATCAAGTTACATTTTTTGGTATTTTATGGCAGTTAAACTGGAATTCCGCCAGTCGTGCCTGTATTATCGCATGCCATGGTCCAAGCGAGACGCCTTGGTACGGAGCCGGTATTGGATCTCATGATATTTGTCTGGGAAATCAAATAAGAACCAAGGAACCATAACCAACGCTTCGAAATGAGCAAGTTACATTTTTAGGCATTTTAGGGCAATTAAAGAGGAATTCCGCTAGTCGTGCCTGTATTATCGCGTGCCATGGTCCAGGCAGAATGCCTTGGTACGGAGCCGGTACCAGATTGTATGATATTTGTCTGGGAAATTGAAAATGACACAAGGAACCATAACTAATGCTTCGAAATGATCAAATTACATTTTTTAGCATTTTATGGCAATTAAACTGGAATTCCGTCAGTTGTGCCTGTGTTATCGCTTGCCATGGTCCAGGCCGGACGCCTTTGTACAGAGCCGATAGAGGATCACATGATATTTTTTCGGGACATCAAATACGACCCAAGGAACCATAACCAACGCTTAGAAATGATCAAGATACATTTTTTGGCATTTTATGGCAATGACACTGGAATTCCGCCTGTTGTGCCTGTATTATCGCCTGCCATGGTCCAGGCCGGACGCCTTGATACAGAGCCGGTACCGGATCGCATGATATTTTTCGGCACATCAAGTGCGACCCAAGGAACCATAACTAACGCTTCGAAATGATCAAGTTACATTGTTTGGCATTTTATGACAATTAATTTGGAATTCCGCCAGACGTGCTTGTATTATCGCCTACCATGGTCCATATCGGACACTTTGGTACGGAGCCGATACCGGATTGCATGATATTTGTCTAGGAAATTAAATACAACACAAGGAACCATAACTAATGCTTCGAAATGATCAAGTTACATTTTTTAGCATTTTATGGCAATTAAACTGGAATTCCATCAGTCGTGCATGTATTATCGCCTACCATGGTCCAGGTCGGACGCTTTGTTACAAAGTCGGTACCAGATTGCAATATATTTTTCTGGTACATTAAATACGACACAAGGAACCATAAGTAACGCTTCAAAATGATCAAGTTACATTTTTTAGCATTTTATGGAAATTAAACTGGAATTTGGTTAGTCGTCCCTATATTATCGCCTGCTATGGTCCAGGTCAGACGCCTTGGTACAGAGCCGATACCAGATCACGTGATATTTGTCTGGGACATTAAACACGACACAAGGAACCATAACCAACGCTTCAAAATGATCAATTTACATTTTTAGGCATTTTATGCCAATTAAACTGGAAGTCCGCCAGTCGTGCTTGTATTATCGCCTGCCATGGTCCAGGCCAGACGCCTTTGTACGGATCCAGTACCGAATCACATGATATTCCTCCGGGAAATCAAATACGACCCAAGGAACCATAACCAACGCTTCGAAATGATCAAGTTACAATTTTTGGCATTTTATGGAAATTAAACTTGAATTTCGCTAGTCGTGCATGTATTATCGCCTGCTATGGTCCAGGACGAACGCCTTGGTACCGAGCCGATACTGAATCACCTGATATTTTTTCGGGACATCAAATACGACCCAAAGAACCATAACAAACGCTTCCACATGATCACTTTACATTTTTTGGCACTTTATGGCAATTAAACCAGAATTTCGCCAATCGTGCCTGACATCAAATACGACCCAAGGAACCATAACCAACACTTCGAAATGATCAAGTTACAGTTTTTAGCATTTTATGGCAATTAAACTGGAATTCCTCCAGTCGTGCCTGTATTATCGCCTGCCATGGTCCAGGCCGGATGCCTTGGTACAGAGCCGGTACCGGATCGCATAATATTAGTCTGGGACAGCAAATACGACCCAAGGAACCATAAACAACGCTTCGAAATGATAAAGTTAGATTTTTTAGCATTTTATGGCAATTAAACTAGAATTTCGCAAGTCGTGCCTGAAGTATCGTCTGCTATGGTCCAGGCCAGACGCTTTGGTACGGAGACGGTACCGGATTGCATGATATTCTTCCTAGATATCAGATACGACCTAAGGAAACAAAACCAACGCTTTGAAATGATCAAGTTTAATTTTTTGGCATTTTATGGAAATTAAACTGGAATTCTTCCAGTCGTGCCTGTATTATCGCCTGCCATAGTCCAGGCCGGACGCCTTGGTATGAAGCCGGTACCGGATTACATGATATTTGTCCGGGACATCAAATACGACCCAAGGAACCATAACCAACGTTTTGAAATGATGAAGTTCCATATTTTGGCATTTTATGGCAATTAAATTAGAATTCCACCAATCGTGCCTGAAGTATCCCTTGCCATGGTCCAGGCTGGACGCTTTGGTACGGAGCCGGTACCGAATTGCATGATATTTTTCCGGGACATCAAATACGACCCAAGGAACCAAAACCAATGCTACGAAATAATTAAGTTACATTTTTTGGCATTTTATGGAAATTAAACTGGAATTCTGCTAGTCGTGCCTGTATTATCGCCTGCCATGTTCCAGGCCGGACTCCTTCGTACGGAGCCGGTACTGGATCACATAATATTTATCCTGGACATCAAATACGACCTTAGGAACCATAACCAATGCTTCGAAATGATCAAGTTACATTTTTTGGCATTTTATGGCAATGAAACTGGAATTCCACTAGTCGTGCCTATATTATCGCCTGCCATGGTCCAGGCCGGAATCCTTCGTATGGAGCCAGTACCAGATCGCATGATATTTGTCCAAGACATCAAATACAACCCAAGGAACCATAACCAATGTTTCGAAATGATCACGTTATATTTTTTGGCATTTTATGGCAATTAAGCTAGAATTGCGCTAGTCGTCCCTATATTATCGCCTGCCATGGTCAAGGCCGGAAGCCTTAGTATAGAGCCGATACCGGATCTCGTGATATTTGTCTGGGACATCAAATCAGACCCAAGGAACCATAACCAAAGCTTCGAAATGATCAATTTACATTTTTTGGCATTTTATGGCAATTAAACTAGAATTCCGCCAGTTGTGCCTGTATTATCGCCTGCCATGGTCCAGGCCGGACTCTTTAGTACGGAGCCGGCACCGGATCACATGATATTAGTCCAGGACAGCAAATACGACCCAAGGAACCATAAACAATGCTTTGAAATTATCAAGTTACATTTTTTGGCATTTTATGGAAATTAAACTGGAATTCCCCCAGTCATGCCTGTATTATCGTCTGCCATAGTCCAGTCCTGACGCCTTGGTACGGAGCCGGTACCGGATCGCATGATATTTTTCCAGGACATCGACCCAAGGAACCATAACCAATGCTTCGAAATGATCACGTTATATTTTTTGGCATTTTATGGCAAGTAAACTGGAATTCCGCCAGTCGTGCCTGAAGTATCGCCTGCCATGGTCCAGGCCGGACTCTTTGGTACGGAGACGGTACCGGATGGCATGATATTCTTCCTAGATATCAGACACGACCTAAGGAACCAAAACCAACGCTTTGAAATGATCAAGTTTAATTTTTTGGCATTTTATGGAAATTAAACTGGAATTCTGCCAGTCGTGCCTGTATTATCGCCTACCATAGTCAAGGCCGGACGCCTTGGTATGGATCCGGTATCGGAAGGCATGATATTTGTCCGGGACATCAAATACGACCCAAGGAACCATAACCAACGTTTTGAAATGATGAAGTAACATTTTCTGGCATTTTATGGCAATTAAATTAGAATTCCACCAATCGTGCCTGAAGTATCGCTTGCCATGGTCCAGGCTGGACGCTTTGATACGGAGCCGGTACCGAATCGCATGATATTTGTCCGGGACATCAAATATGACCCAAGGAACCAAAAACAACGCTACGAAATAATTAAGTTACATTTTTTGGCATTTTATGGAAATTAAACTAGAATTCTTCTAGTCGTGCTTGTATTATCGCCTGCCATGTTCCAGGCCGAACTCGTTGTTACGGAGCCGGTACCGAATCACATAATATTTGTCCTGGACATCAAATACGACCTTAGGAACCATAACCAATGCTTTGAAATGATCAAGTTACATTTTTTTGGGATTTTATGGCAATGAAACTGGAATTCCACTAGTCGTGCCTGTATTATCGCCTGCCGTGGTCCAGGCCGGACTCCTTCGTACGGAGCCAGTACCTGATCGCATGATATTTGTCCGAGACATAAAATACAACCCAAGAAACCATAACCAATGTTTTGAAATGATCACGTTATTATTGTTTTGCATTTTATGGCAATTAAATTGTAATTGCACTAGTCGTGCCTGTATTATCGCCTGCCATGGTCCAGGCCGGACGCCTTAGTGCGGAGCCGGTACCGGATCGCTTGATATTTGTCCGTGACATCACATATAACCCAAGGAACCATAACCAACACTTCAAAATGATCAAGTTATATTTTTTGGCATTTTATGGCAATTAAACTGGAATTCCGCCAGTCGTGCCTGTATTATCGCCTGCCATGGTCCAGGCCGGACGCCCTGATACGGAGCTGGTACTGTATCGCATGATATTTGTCCGGGACATCAAATACGACCCAAGGAACCATAACCAACGCTTCGAAATGATCAAGTTAATATTTTGGCATTTTATGGAAATTAAACTGGAATTCCGCCAGTCGTGCCAGTATTATGGCCTGCCAAGGTCCAAGCCAGTATCGGATAGCATGATATTTGTCCGGGGCATCAAATATGACCCAAGGAACTATAACCAACACTTTGAAATGATCAAGTTACATTTTTTGGAATTTTATGGAAATTAAAGTTGAATTCCGCCAGTCGTGCTTGTATTATCGCCTGCCATGGTCCAGATCGGATGCCTTGGTACGGAGTCGTAACGGATCTCATGATATTTTTCCGAGACATCAAATACAACCCAAGGAACCATAACCAACGCTTCGAAATGAACACGTTACATTTTTTGGCATTTTATGGCAATTAAACTGGAATTCCGCCAGTCGTGCCTGCATTATTGCCTGCCATGGTCCAGGCCGGACGCCTTGGTACAAAGCCGATACCGGATCTCATGATATTTGTCCGAGATATCAAATACAACCCAAGAAACCATAACTAAGGCTTCGAACGGTCAAGTTATATTTTTTGGCATTTTATGGCAATTAAACTGGAATTTCGCCAATTGTGCCTGTATTATCACCTGCCATGGTCCAGGCCGGACGCCTTGGTATGTAGCTCCACCGGATCGCATGATATTTGTCCGAGACATCAAATATGACCCAAGTAACCATAACCAATACTTCGAGATAATCACGTTACATGTGTTTGCATTTTATGGCTATTAAACTGGAATTCCGCTAGTCGTGCCTGTATTATCGCCTTCCATGGTCCAGGCCGGACGACTTGGTACAGAGCCGATATCGGATTTCATGATATTTTTTCGGGACATCAAATACGACCCAATGAACCATAACCAATGCTTATAAATGATCAAGTTACATTTTAGGGCATTTTATGGCAATTAAACTGGAATTCCGCTAGTCGTGCGTGTATTATCGCCTTCCATGGTCCAGGCCGGATGCCTTGGTACGTAGCCGGTAGCGGATCGCATGATATTTGTCCGAGACATCAAATAAGACCCAAGGAACCATAACCAACACTTCGAAATAATAACGTTACATTTTTTTGCATTTTATGGCAATTAAACTGGAATTCCGCTAGTCGTGACTGTGTTATCGCCTGCCATAGTCCAGGCCGGACGACTTGGTACAGAGTCGATATCAGATCTCATGATATTTGTCCGAGACATAAAATCCGACCCAAGGAACCATAACCAACACTTCGAAATGATCAAGTTACATTTTTTGGAATTTTATGGTAATTAAACTGGAATTCCGCAACTTGTGCCTGTATTATCGCCTGACATGGTCCAGGCCGAACACCTTGGTACGAAGCCGATACTGGATTACATGGTATTTTTATGGTTCATAAAATACGACCCAAGGAACCATATCCAACGCTTCAAAATGATTAAGTTATATTTTTGGCATTTTATGGCAATTAAACTGGAATTCCGCCAGTTGCGCCTGAAGTATCGCCTGCCATGGTCTAGGCTAGACGCTTTGGTACGGAGCCAGTACCGGATCTCATGATATTTTTCGGAGATAGCAAATACCACCCAAGGAACCATAACCAACGCTTCGAAATGATCAAGTTACATTTTTTGGCATTTCATGGAAATTAAACAGGAATTGTGCCAATCGTGCCTATATTATCGCCTCCCATGGTCCAGGCCAGACGCCTTGGTACGAAGCCGGTACTGGATTGCATGATATTTTTTCGGGACATCAAATAGAACCTTAGGAACCATCACCACCGCTTCGAAATGATCAAGTTCAATTTTTGGCATTTTATGGCAATGAAACTGGAATTCCACCAGACGTGCCTATATTATCGACTGCCATGGTCCAGGCCGGACGCCTTGGTACGGAGCCGGTACCAGATCGCATGATATTTATCTGAGACATCAAATACGACCCAAGTAACCATAACCAATGCTTCGAAATGATCAAGTTACATATTTTGGCATTTTATGGAAATTAAACTGGAATTCTGCCAGTCGTGCATGTATTATCGCCTGCCATGGTCCAGGACGGAAGACTTGGTACGGAGGCTGTACCGGATTGAATGATATTTATCCCGGACATCAAATACGACCAAAGGAACCATAACCAACTCTTTGAAATGAAGAAGTTACATTTTTTGGCATTTTATGGCAATTAAACTGGAATTCCCCCTGTCGTGCTTGAAGTATCGCCTGCCATGGTCCAGGTCGAACGCTTTGGTACGAAGTCGGTATCGGACCACATGATATTTATCAGGGACATCAAATACAACCCAAGGAACCATAACAAACGCTTCGAAATGATCAAGTTACATTTTTTGGCATTTTAAGGAAATTAAACTGGGATTCTGCTAGTCGTGCCTGTATTATTGCCTGCCATGGTCCATGCAGGACGCCTTGGTACGGAGCCGGTACCGGATCGCATGATATTTTTACGGGACATCAAATACGACCTTACGCACCATAACCAATGCTTCGAAATGATCAAGTTATATTTTTTTGCATTTTATGGCAATGAAACTGGAATTCCGCCAGTCGTGCCTGTATTATTGCCTGACATGGACCAGGCCAGACGCCTTGGTAGAGAGCCAATACCAGATCTCATGATATTTGTCCGAGACATCAAATACGACCCAAGGAACCATATCCAACACTTCGAAATGATAAAGTTACATTTTTTGGCATTTTATGGCAATTAAACTGGAATTTCGCTAGTCGTGCCTGTATTATCGCCTGCCGCGGTCCAGGCCGGACGCCTATGTAGTAGTCAATATTGGATCGCATTACATTTTTCCGGGACATCAAACACGACCCAAGGAACCATAACCAACGCTTCGAAATGATCACGTTACATTTTTTTTGCCTTTTTATGGCAATTAAACTTGAATTCCACCAGTCGTGCCTGTATTATCACCTGCCATGGTCCAGGCCAGACGCCTTGGTACGGAGCCGGTACTAGATCGCATGATTTTTGCCCGGGACATCTAATACGACCCAAGGAACCATAACCAACGCTTCGAAATGATCAAGTTATATTTTTTGGCATTTTATGGCAATGAAACTGGAATTCCGCCATCCGTGCCTGTATTATCGCCTACCATGGTCCAGGCCGAACGCTTAGATACGGCGCCGGTACAGGATCACATGATATTTTTCCGGGACATCAAATAGGACCCAAGGAACAATAAGAAACGCTTCGAAATGATCAAGATAGATTTTTTGGCATTTTATGGCAATTAAACTGGAATTACGCTAGTCATGCCTGTATTATCGCCAACCATGGTCAAGGTCGGACGTCTGGGTAAGGAGCCGGCACCGTATCACGTGATATTTTTCGGGGACATCAAATTTGGCCCAAGGAACCATAACCAATGCTTCAAAATGATCAAGTTACATTTTTTGGCATTTTATGGCAATTAAACTTGAATTTCGCTAGTCGTGCATGTATTATCGCCTGCCGTGGTACAGGTCGGACGCCTTGGTACGTAGTCGATATCGGATTGCATGAAATTTGTCCCGGACATCAAACACGACCCAAGGAACCATAACCAACGATTCGAAATGATCACGTTACATTTTGTTTTGCATTTTATGGCAATTAAACTGGAATTCCACCAGTCGTGCCTGTATTATCACCTGCCATGGTCCAAGCCAGACGCCTTGGTACGGAGCCGGTACTGGATCGCATGGATTTTGTCCGGGACATCACATACGACCCAAGGCACCATACTTCAAAATGATCAAGTTAAAGTTTTTGGCATTTTATGGCTATTAAACTGGAATTCCGCCAGTCGTGCATGTATTATCACCTGCCATGGTCCAGGCCGGACGCCTTGATATGGAGCCGGTGCCGGATCGCATGATATTTGTCCTGGACATCAAATACGACCCAAGGAACCATAACCAATGCTTTGAAATGATCAATTTACATTTTTTGGCATCTAATGGAAAATAAATTGGAACTCCGCCAGTCGTGCCTGTATTATCGCCTGCCATAGTCCAGGCCGGACGCCTTGGTACGGAGCCGGTACCAGATCGCATGATATTTGTCCGGGACATCAAATACGACACAAGTAACCATAACTAACGCTTCGAGATGATCAAGTTACATTTTTTGGCATTTTATGGCAATTAAGCTGGAACTCTGTCAGTCGTGCATGTATTATCGCCTGCCTTGGTCCAGGCCGGACGCCTTGGTACGGAGCCAGTACCGGATCACATGATATTTGTTCGGGACATCAAATACGACCCAAGGAACCATAACCAACGCTTCAAAGTGATCAAGTTACATTTTTTGGCATTTTATGGAAATTAATCTGGAATTCCGCCAGTCGTGCTTTAAGTATCGCCTGCCATGGTTCAAGCCGGACGCCTTGGTACGTAGTCGATAACGGATCGCAGGATATTTTCCTGATACATCAAATTCGACCCAAGGAACTATAACCAATGCTTCGAAATGATCAAGTTACATTTTTTGGCATTTTATGGCAATTAAACTGGAAGTCCGCCAGACGTGCCTGTATTATCGACTGCCATGGTCCAGGCCAGACACCTTGGTATGGATCCGATACCGGATCGCATGATATTTGTCCGAGACATCAAATACGACCCAAGTAACCATAACCAACACTTCAAAATGATCAAATTACATTTTTTGGCTTTTTATGGCAGTGAAACTGGAATTCCACCAATCGTGCCTGTATTATCGCCTCCCATGGTCCAGGTCGGACGCCTTGGTACGGAGCTGGTACAGGATCACATGATATTTTTTTGGGACATGAAATAGGACCCAAGGAACCATAACCAACGCTTCTAAATGATCAAGTTAGATTTTTTAGTCTTTTATGGCAATTAAACTAGAATTCCACCAGTCGTGCTTGTATTATCGCCTACCATGGTCCAGGCCAGACGCCTTGGTATGGAGCCGGTACCAGGTCACATGATATTTGATGTTTTAGACGTCAATACCACCCAAGAAGATAAGTTAATTGTGGGGTACCCAATTTTCGACTGTTGTCTCACTAGAAGAACATGGTTCTTCTTGGGGTTCCAACTTCTACTGTTGCGGAATAATTAAAGCAGTTAAGTAAAAAGACAGAGATTTTTACGTGGAAAACACCTGGCTTGAAAGGTGAAAAAAACCACGACATACTCCTCAGTAGGATTTTCTCAAGCACTTCACTAAAACTATGAGCCAAACGGACTTATAAAATAAACTCTTTTGTAATCCTAGGATTAACTCTAACCCTACGTAGTAACTAGCCTCTAGCTAATTTCTACCAGCTTCAAGTTAACTCTAACTTGAACATAGTGTAGCTATTACAATTGCTTCTATGAAAGCTGAAAAGATACAATATAAAAAATACTACTACAACCATTTAGACTCAAAGAAAAACAAGTGGAACTGGTTCTTCTAGCCGGTCTGTAGCCTTTGTATCGCACAGTAAATCTGCTTTCAAAATCTCTAGGAATTTTGCTTTCAGATCTTGATTCACTTCTGCACTTGTGCGTCTCCTTCAAGCAAGAATACTTCAAGTATTTATAGAGGTCAGGTGTTGAGTTTGTCGTTCAGTTCTAGTCCAACTCTTCTTGGGTGAACGAGTTCGTATTAAAATCAACTTCCTTCCTTTGTTGCTTTCCTTGCTGAATACAACTTCTGTCCATTTATCAATTTGCAACCTTTTTGCATTAGGAGACAATCTCTTGGTTCATTGATACTTCACAATCACAGTTATCTCCTATGTATATACGGTTCATGTGCCAACACATCAGGTCAAGTGTGTGTGCTCTGATGGACCTGGTTCAACTGGTCAGACATTTGTCAATCTTCAAAACTATGCAGTGACTTGGGTCAAAAAATTCCCCCTTTTCGATGATGACAAACTCTGTACTTCTCCCTGTATACACTTCAAACACTTTGTATGGTTTTTAAGCATTTATCATAGAGAAACCATGTTCATTTGGTTATAAATATCACTTGAAATAAAAAATACACACAAGTCTTCCCCCTTTTGGCATCATCGAAAAGTTTGCAAAATAATAATCTTACCAGAGGTTATTAATAGTTACTCATGGCAATTTAGGCAACTCAGATGCAAAACATGATTAATCAACACAAGAAACCAATAAATGTAAACTAAATAAAAAATTGAGACAAGTCAATAACTAAACAGCATATTCATTGATTAGGAACGAACATCAAACACCAGAAAATTTAAAGACAAAAACAACCAAAAATCATGAGCAAAACAAAAAAAACTAAAACAAATCTAAGAAGAAAGAAACAAGTCCCGAACTGGGCACTGAAAAAGGTATTAGGTAGCTCTGGACAGCCTAAGGATGGGAAAGTGCAGAGGAGGTTGTGGTCTTGGTTTGTAGAAGAGAAAGCATCTGTTTAACAACACCCTCATTATTTTCCTTCTCTTTTGCTAATTCATCCCTGAGAGCATCCTACTCAGCTTCAACCTCAATCAAATGAGATTTCAAACGAAGGATCTCCATATCCGTGCTCTCGCTTTCCTGCACCAGAGTTCTGACTTTGCTGTTGACAGGCTGCTTCCTAGATGAACTAGGTTCATCTGTAGGAACATTGACAGAATAATTGCAAGTCAGCAAAGTATCCTTCCCAAAATAGTCCTTGGAACTAGCCATCTCAGCCTTTTTTCACATGAACATCAAAATGTGCAAGCACAACTGTCAGAATGAAGCCATAAGGGATTGCATGTGCTTTTGTTCCATTCACAACTCTGTCCAAGAGTTGGATGATGAAGGCTGGCCAGTTGATCTGCTTTCCCCTATAAAAACACTCCATCAAGGTCAGATCCATATAATTTGCTATGTGGCTTCTTTCTTGTCATAGCAGCAAGAACTTGATGACAAACTCGAAGAACAACTTGCGCTCTGGCTTCATTTCACTTTTGTAGACTAGCGTGTGTTCAATTTCACTTTCATTGTCACTGAAGAATCTGGTAATGTTGATTGTTGTGGCCATCCCATCCAAACTAGTCCATCTTTGCCTAGTGTAATCCTCGTAGCCCTCAGCAGGAATGTGCAGGATTTCTCCCAGCTCTTTAGCATCAAAGGAGACTTGAATTCCTTTGACTGTGGTAGTGACCCTTCCGTCCTTGACTACTGCATTCCCCATGAACTCCACCAGTTCTGCTCTAGCCAATCTTTCTTCCATGTGAAGGACCATGTTCTTCTACCCCTGAACATCCAGAGTGTCCAGCAGGTATCGCATCCCAGGTTCCTCGAGATCTTTCAACAGTTTTCCCTTCAGAATTGTTCTTTTGCCAAACAAGGTGATTTTGTCAGTCACCTCACCAACTTCCCTTTCATCTTCTCCACTCCACTCTTTCTCATCATCTTTCTCAACAACATTCATTTTTCTTGCCTTGGACCTGGTCCTTTTAACAGTTCTTGTAGGTGTGACAGATATTCTAGCTGACTTCTTTAGAGAAGCCTTATCCCTTTTTGATTTTGGTTCCTCAACCACAACATGAGCAGTCTGATCCTCATGATGGACCAGGTCCATCGTAGCCTTTTCAACAACAATAGGCTCCACAGGCTCGCCTACTTTAGCCTTTCCTTTTGCAGCTTTCTTTATCTTGCTCTCTAGCAGAGCCCTTTCAAACATTTCTTCCTCTTCCCTCCCAGCACTACGTGTAGCACGCACCTTTGGAACAGGGGCATCAGCAGCTACAGAAGTTTTCCTCTTCTTTTGAGGAACTGGGTTAGTAGCCTTTTTGGATTTCTGAGTCCTCTTTTTCTTGAGGTTATAGGACTCCCCCTGTTTCCGTAACCTTTCAGTCAATGTCTCTTCCCTAGATGAAACAGTTTCATCTGCTCCTTTCTTCAAGCTTGCTAAACCTGCTGCTGCCTCCTCAACTACACTTCCCCTTAAGTCTGTGACATCTTCTCCAACCTTCTCAGGAATGGGACCACAGATAGCCAATGTGGTACCATCCTCCCCAAATCCCCCTCTCAATAATTTTTCCTTTTCCCAATTTTCTTTGCCTACTCGGCACTTCAACATCAACAACCGATAGAACAAACCTGTTCTCAGCATTAACAGATTCAGAAATACCATCAATATTACCTTGTTCAGAATTTATTAACCAGGTGCTTCATCCTCGTTGGCTGATTTAAAAGATTCACTTGATGATTCAGAATTATTCTCCTTTTGAGCCTGTATTATTTCCTCCAAGAATCTTGCACGGGTTCCAGAAGCCATTGATTTTCTGGCAAGAACCTTGACACGACGACCACAGGGGGTCTGGGTTAGGGTTTGGTATGGGTTCAGGAATAGGAGGGTTTTCAGGGGTTGAGGATCTTTCTGGTGATTGAGAACTGTATACAGATGGCGAATTTGAATCAGATTCATAAACCCCTCCATCATAATCACGATTTGGTGAAGAAGAAGAAGAAGCAGGTGGTGGTGAAGACATGATTACGAGTGTTGCTAGGAAGAAAAGAAAAGTGATCAGTTTTTGGGTTTGAAGAGTGAGAAGAACTATGTTCAACGGTTACTTTATGAAGAAAAGAGTAATGATGACCCTTTATATAAGATGTGTCTAGGGAGTTTACAACAGGAAGAATGTGTACTCAACTGGGAGTCTAATCGTCGTAGGACTGACATTGATTAGACATTTAATTTCCCCCTAAAACTAGGCTAATTAAGTAGAGACGGGACATCTTGAAACTGGTTCAATTTTGGGTAAGTACGAAGTATTTGAATGTGAACCAAATAAAGCTAGAGTCCTGCTCATGTATGACTGTAATTTATTCAATAAATGTATGGAGATGAGAACATACCTTGACAGTCAGATGAACCAGCATGGATGAATCAGGTTCATCCTGTTAAGATCTTTAATTTGCCTAAATTTACAAAGTTAGAAAAACATTATTAGCAACCAGGGAATCATATTAATACATGGCAAGAGAGTATGGCAAAAAAGTCATGATGCTGAGCAATGATTAGTATGGTTAATTATCTATGTTAGTGTTTCCATCCAATTTTTTTTTTTAATTTTTCAATATTTGTTTTTCAATCAGGTGATTTTAATCATCCCTAATTCAAGTCTGTTTCTCTCAAAATGCTCCCTACTCGGTGCTTTAGTAAAGATATCTGCAATTTGTTGATCAGTAGCACAAAATTCAATTAAGATCATTCATTTTTCATAGTTATCCCTCAGGAAATGGTGCCTAACATCTATGTGCTTAGTTCTCCTATGATGAACCGGGTTCTTCGTCATGGTAATAGCACTAGTATTATCACAGAAAATAGGAATGCATCTCACATCTATACCAAAGTCCATGAGTTGTTGCTTGATCCATAGCAACTAAGCACATTAAGAGGCTGCAGCCACATATTCAGTCTCAACAGTAGACAAGGCTACTGAATTCTGTTTCTTGGTGGCCCAAGAGACAAGGAAAGAGACCAAAAAGTGAGCCATGCCTGAAGTACTTTTCCTATCAATCAGGAAGCCTGCATAATCAGCATCTGCATATCCTACAAGGTCGAAATTACTACCTTTAGGATACTAAAGGCACAAATAAGTAGTGCCTTTCAAATATCTCAAAATTCTCTTAACAGCAGTGAGGTGGGACTCCTTTGGATTTGCCTGAAACCTAGCACACAATCCCACACTGAACACAATATCAGGTCTGCTGGCAGTGAGATATTGTAGAGACCCAATCATTCATCTGTAGAGCTTCTGATCAAAGGATGAACCAGGTTCATCCACATCCAGTTTTGTAGCTGTGTCTATAAGAGTGTCTATTTCCTTTGAGTCCTCCATTTTAAACTTCTTGAGCCGTTCTTTTACATACTTTTGTTGATGAATCATTTTTCCATGTGGGTTTTGCTTGATTTTCAAGCCTAAGAAGAAGGTTAACTCACCCATCATACTCATCTCAAGCTCACTCCCCATAAGCATAGAAAATTCCTTGCTCAATTTTTCAGAAGTTGCCCCAAATATAATATCATCCACGTATATTTGCACAACCAGGAGATCCTTACCCTTTTCCTTTAAGAACAAGGTACTGTCAATTTTGCCTCGTTTTTACCCATGTTCTAGCAGGAACTTTGACAATCGTTCGTACCATGCTCTTGGTGCTTGTTTGAGACAATAAAGAGCTTTGTCGAGTTTGTATACATGGTCATGTGACTCCTTGCTTTCAAAACCTGGAGGCTGCTTGACAAATACATCTTCCTTCATATAGCCATTGAGAAATGCAGTTTTAACATCCATCTGATGAAGAGTGAATTCCATGTGTGCAACGAATACTATAAGAAGTCTGATTGCTTCCAGTCTTGCCACAGGGGCAAAGGTCTCATCATAGTCAATTCCCTCTTCTTGACTATATCCTTGAACAACTAGTCTTGCATTATTTCTTATAACAGTTCCAACCTCATCGAGCTTGTTCCTGAAGACCCACTTGGTGTCCATCACTGATCTGTGTAGTGGCTTAGGTACCAAGTGCCATACTTGAATTCTTTCAAACTGATTTAGCTCTTCTTGCATGGCATTTACCCAATCATCATCTTGTAGGGCTTCTCCAATGTTCTTTGGTTCGATCATGGATAAAAAGGCATCAAATGCACACAGATTTTTCAAGGATGATCTTGTTTTGATTCCAGATGTCAAATTTGTTATGATGTTCTCAAAAGGATGAGAACTA
>ML314778.1:0-15523 GCA_005239505.1 Nicotiana paniculata | reverse complement strand
TCCCGGGTTAACAGAATTCCTTATCTAGAATTTCTGGTTCGCAGACTTTAAAAATAAAATTTTTCTCGATTTGGGTTTAAGATAAACCGGTGACTTGGGACACCAAATAAATTATTTCAAGTGGCGACTCTAATAAATAAAATAATCCCATTTCGAATAATGTTACTTTAATTGGAAAAACTCCCATACTCCCTTGAGGTGTATAAAAAAAGAGGTGTGACAATATTAATATATGATGCGAAGACAAAAGCTTACAATGGTTTTTTTTGACAGAATTCTAACCTCATAACAAGTACGTAAGTTTCATGAGATTTTTGCATTCAAAGCCTAAAAAACGGTGTATTTATACTCATTCAATTTTTTTCTCCCTACCAAAATTTATTATTGGATGGGAAAAATAAAAGTAGAGAATAAAGGGGAAAAAACAGAGAGAAATTAAAACAAAATTCTATAATTATGAAGAAAGAAAGTGATAGCTAGCTCTAAAAAGATGTCTTAATTTGGAGGTTTTTGGTGAGATATTTAAAGGATATATACACATCAATACCTACTACAAAGACACTGCCCTTGATGTTAATTGTGTTAATCCATTGATAAAGATTTGATCCTTTGACACAATGTCATTAGTGCATATATTCAATTACAATAATTATAAACTAAAGCACCATTAATAATCCAATACCATTGCTATTAGTGGCTTGTAATAAGCAAACCAGAAAATGATCATCTTCAAGAAAATTTTGAAAATTTGAAAGTTCAATAATGTACGCTAATATCATGATATATATAGGATCTATTTCATTATAGTCCAGTTTATAGGATCATTTTCTTTTAAGTTTGTTTTTTTAAAAAAATGATCGATTTTTAAATTTGAAAATAATTTAACTTGTACTCCCTCCGATCCACAATAAGTAATTTTTTGGCATTTTTTTTTGGGTCCAAAATATCTGATTTTTTCAAATTTCAAGAATGAATTAATTATTTTTTTCCTACATTGCTTTTGAAGTTAATAGTGTTGGAGTATGTGAGGGTATTTATGTGAAGAGATAATAGAGGTTAATACGGTCAATTTGATTTCTAATTAATATTAAAAGGTGAATTTCTTAATCTGTGTGAAAACAACCAAAAAATTATTCATTGTGGATCGGAGGGAATATTTTTTATTTTACTCTTAACAAAAAGCTTTTATAATCACACAAAATGTTATGTCATGTCTTAAACTGCACGTTTCAAAACTTTTCCGTTCTTTTGTAAACTTAATTCCTAGTTAACAAAAAGCACATACTGTCTCTGTTCCATTTTAGATGACATACTTTCCTTATTAGCCTGTTCCAAAAAGAATGACACATTTTTATAATTGAAAATAATTCAACTTTAAACTCTTCATTTTACTCATTTTATTTTTAATAAAAAGCTTTTATAACCGTACAAATATCATGGCCCCACAAAGCTTTTACCCTTTAAGCTTTTAAGACCACAAGTTTTAAAATTATTTTTTTTCTTAAACTTTGTGCCGAGTCAAACTATCTCATCGAAATTAAAATGGAGGGAATAAAATGAAACAAATGAAGTACTAATTTTTTTAAAAAAAAAAATTCAGCGGAGGGGATAGAGAGAAAATAGAACAAGTAGATAAAGAAAAAGATTATTTTACTTAAATACTGCAAATTTTAGACCATACTTGAATATAGTTTGAATCTTAAGTAATTGGTTTTTTACCGTAGAGCGAAGTAGAGATACTAACATGACTATTTGCGTGAAGTCCTAATTAGGCAAAAATAAAATAAAAAATTACTTAAGGTACGGTAAAAACTTACACGCGCTGGATATTTACACCAAATTTAGTTAAGTTAATTATGAGATAATATTGAGGTCTAGTAGGAGTATTATATTCAATAAATAATTTTTTTTTTAAAAAAACAATAAAATCATAACATAACTAATTACAAAGTTTAGGGTTGCCGTCATCATCTTTATCTTAAGGTACCATTAATGGAGTTATACATAAGTAATATAAAAACGGAAAGAGAAAAAAAGGGATAGAAAAGAAGGATGAAATTATTAGGAAATCAAGATTAGAACCGATTCCTTATCACAATTTACCTACTTAAAGCTAATTATCAAAAGATATTATTAAATAGAAATTATAGAACCTTTACAACTTAGCTTGAAACTCCTTTGAGGTCACTTTCAGAACTTTATTCTTAGTAAAAACTTATTCCCACCCGATTATTTAATGTGATGAGAATATATATTAATTAATGATGATTAAATGAGAGAAATATATATATACAGATAGATACATGTCATTTATCTATTGATTTGATGTAAAAAAAAAGTGAAAATAAGTTTTGTATCTCGTAAATACTCTTTAATTTCATCACCTAAGTATGGTTAATTAATGTGTAGTGTCACCTTATCTATTACTTAATTATGGTAAAATATACTAATTTGGTGTAGACATACACTAGTTCAAATTCCAGTAGAGGCAAAAATTATTAGTACAGTCAAACCTCTCTATAACAATCTCGTTTGTTCCGAATATTTTTAGATGTTATAGCGAAGTGCTGTTATAGAGAACATATATTATAACATAACATGAAAATAGATTTCGGAAAAAACTTGTCTTTTATAGTGAAGTGTTGTTATATAGGGATGCTGTTATAGAGAGGTCTGACCGGTGATTTCTACCTATTTTCTCAAGATTTGGTGGACAAAATTACCATATACCTGTTGCTACCACTAGCAAGAGGTATCTCGAGGTGCATGTAAGCTGACCCGAACATCACCATTATAATTTTTTTTAATTTATAAAAAACTGTACTGAGACTCTTTATTCTAAAGGTGTGTTTTTCTTTTGCCTCACCAAAACATTGATCATGTACAGCTTGAATATTGCCATTTGCCAAGTGTCATCCAACTATGATAAGCTTTATATAATATATGGTTTATTTTCTTTGCCCAATTGCTCTTATCTTCAATTATATTATAATCATTCATACTTAAAAGCAACTCAGTTTGTTTATGTACTTTAAAGCAAACTCAGTTTAAAACCCTTTTCAATTATTTGTTTTCAATACCTCATTCTCTTTTGTATTTTATCAATGATTCCATGATTTTAAGGAGTGTTTAACGTTCAAGCAATTTATTTACTTCTCAAGTAGGAAGTGCTTTCCATCAATATTTGGAGATTATGTTTGGAAAATATCACATCAACATTTTCCCTTCTACTGCACAGACGCGGATCGGGGATTTCAACAGGATGAGTTCACTATTGTGAAGAAATGGATTTAAAATTTATATTTGACGGGTTTAACTTTAGTCTCTTACCATGAAACCACTACACTTTTATTAAAATCATAGGTTCAAAATTATATTATTTTTGATATTCTAGTGATTTTCACACACACACACATATATATACTCCTCCCCGAAAATAAGACTGGGAAAATTTGAACCCAATTTCGCTTGTAGAGGTGCACCCAATAATTATTGCACCATAGGAGTTTTTGAGTATAGGTGCACACACATCTATTTAAGTAGTTTTGAAGAAATATAATATTATCTTACGTGATTTAGGAAGAGGAGCACGAGTTCACGTGAATCTATATTCCTTAACATAGATACTCACTTGCTGCTACGTAGCGAAGTGATGGGATGAATAGTATCCTTCCACCCTTATACAAACGCCTCGGATTCGAGTCTTAAAAATGATAGATTTCTGATAGGAAGCGTTTCCATAAATGACATTATGCAGCGCGAATCTGAATTAGTCAGACCAGTAGGTTCCGCGTACTAGATGGGTAAACAAAAAAAAATCTCTTTCCCTAAAAGGAAATAGGGAAAGAATAGAAAAAAGAAAAGAGCTCTATATTATAAATGAAACTTGATTACCTACCACCCCTTTTCTGCTTAAGGAAAGCTTCAAAAAGCAAAGTCCAGATAAGTGTAGGACAACTTAGCCTTTATTCCCTAGAAATTGTCTTGTTTAGTCTAATTTTAATAATATTTTTAAAATTATTTCTTTATAATTTTGTTCCACTAAAAACAAACTTCAAGAATATGTTACAGCCAAACCATACAAACTAGTAAGCACAAAAGAAGAGTGTGAAGCATATAAAGATTTTGTTCCATATAATCATTACTATCTTTTTTAAAGTTGAGTAGTTAAACTAGAAAAAGGATGTGGAATTGCATTAAAGTTTTTAATAAAAGGAGATATGGAATAGCCTTTTATTAAAATTAAGATAAAATATATTTATTAAACAAAAAAAGAAGAAGAGGGAATTAAGAACAGCTAAGCTGGTTTTGATTTGTTGTTTTCTGAGGTTTGCTTCAAAAGAAGGGAAGTCCATCCTTTCAATTCAACTCAATTTCTTTATAAGTAATGGACTCTTTAAATAGCTTCTATGATTCACTACTTCATTATTATCATAGTCATTTGTCTTCAGTTTTCAAGCTTTGCACTATAGTTAGAAGTTATAGCAACAGAAAATAAAAAGAAAGAAATGTCAGGAATATATGAACTTGGGATTGAAGAATTTTTTGTTGCTCATCCTGATCCTGTTATCTTGGAAATCAATAATTTGCAGAACCAACTCAAAGGTTAAAAATTACTTTTAGTTTTCACTTTTTGTGTTTCTTGATTATGATGCTAGCTGGTGTACGAAGGGGAGCCTTGGCATAACTGGTAATGTTGTTGTCATGTGACCAGGAGGTCACGGGTTTGAGCCGTGAAAACAGTCTCTTGCAGAAATGTAGAGTAAGGATGTGTACAATAAACCCTTGTGGTCCGGTTCTTCCCGGACCCCGCGCATAGCGGGAACTTACTGCACCGAGTGATGCTAGCTGGTGTATGTATTCCTATTGCTATGACAGTACTGTGCCTTTAACAGAAGTGTTAGAAGTTGCTATATTATCTTACTGTTTATTTTGAAGAATCTTCTTTTCTCCTAATCTAACATGCTTCAGTGATGAATAAAAAGGGTAGCCCCGTGCTCGTAGCTCCCACTATGTGTGGGTCCAGGGAAGGGTCGAGGAACATAGTGAGTCTTATGTACGTAGCCTTACCTTACATTTCTGTAAGAGGCTGTTTTCGCGATTTGAACTCGTGACCTCCTAGTCATATGGAGGCAACTTTTACTGTTGCGCCAAGGCTCCCCTTCATGATCCTGCTATGTGAGGGTCCGGGGATGGGCCGAATCTCATTGGGTCTTATGTGTGCAGCCTTACCTTGCATTTCTTTTTTTGAGAGGTTATTTCTGCGGCTTCAGCTCGTGACACTTTTAACAAGTTTATGTTTTAATGCTATTGAATATTTGAATTTTATGTTAGAGCACAGGCGTTCAAGATTGTGAACCAATGACAACTACATAAAACAATCCAAGAGTTGGGTTGTTTTCTAAGTTTGTTGTGGTTCTGTCTTTCCAGCTTGTCTTAACATAGGCCAAATAATAGTTTAATGATCTGCATTTTTAAACAGTTACCTCATAGCCTTAAACCTGTAATTTTCACTGCATAAAAGTTTGCCTATAACCAATTAACCATTATATATTTATTGGCTACAATGACTCCATAAAGTCCTTATTTTGGCTGTAGACTGTAGTGTATTATTTTTGATAACTGGCTTTTCTGAAGCACCAATGGTTACATGTACATGCCTATAACACACTGCACTGATATAAAGGAAGACAGCCTGGTGCACTAAGCTCCCGTTATGTGCGGGGTCGGGGGAAGGGTTAGACCACAAGGGTCTACTGTATGCAGCAGCATACCCTGCATTTATGCAAGAGGTTGTTTCCACGACTCGAACCCGTGACCTCCTGGTCATATGGCAACAACTTTACCAGTTATGTCAAGGCTCCCCTTCACTGCACGAGCAAAATTTAGCTATTGATTTTCAATTCTTGATGTGAATTTCAATAGAGAAAGATCGCGAACTTGGAGCAGCTCAGAGTGAAATTAAGGCTCTGAAAGCAACAGAAGTCCTCAAAGACAAAGCTGTTGAAGAGGTATTCTCAAAAGAAGACATTCCTAAAAATGCATATGCTTGTTATACTTGAGCTATTACTATATTGTATGTATTGATAATCCAATTCCTATTTTCCACAGCTCGGAAATGAATTTCAGAGATTGGAGGGAAAGCTGAAAATCAGCGAAACGCTTCTTGAACAAAAGGTATGTCATTTCATCATTCTTTTAAAGATATGCTATTCAAAAGCAACCATTTCCTTTACCTAAAAGGCCACATAAATTATTGGGTATGACTGCAAATGCAGAATCTTGATACCAAACGACTCGCTAATGAGAAAAAAGAGGCACTGGCTGCACAATATGCTGCTGAAGCAACACTTAGAAGAGTATATGCAGATCAGAAAGACGACGATTCTCCTCCTCTCGAGTCCATCATTGCTCCTCTCGAGGCAGAGATTAAGATGTATAAGAATGAGGTACTTTAAAATGATATACTCAGTCCAGGCATGGGCGGAGCCAGGGTGGCGGAAGGGGATTCATCTCTACTCCCTTCACCCGGAAAAGACATTATATTTACTTGGTCAAAATAAATTTTTACGTCTATATACTAAATGTTGAATCCCCTTGACTTCTTTGTATATTTACTTCTTTATATTTTGAACCTCCTTACTGAAATTCCTGGCTCCGCCACATTTTCAGGTGCTTTATTTTCTACAATATTTGGTGGCATTAACTTCATTTCTCTGTCGCTTTTCTAGATTGCAGCATTACAGGAGGATAAAAGGGCTTTGGATCGACACACTAAGTCGAAAGAAGCAGCTTTGCTTGAAGCAGAAATGATACTAAAAAGTGCTTTAGAAAGGGCATTAATAGTAGAGGAGATTCAAAATCAGAACTTTGAACTTAGAAGACAGATTGAAATCTTCCAGGTAGGAAATTTCAACCAACTCCATTCTGTAAAAACCAGATTAGTATATGGCCTGACATGAATTTCTCTCAATTCAGGAGGAAACTAAAATACTTGACAAGACGAATCGTCAAAAGATTCTTGAGGTGGAAAAGCTTAGCCAAACCATTATAGAACTCGAGGAGGCGGTCCTTGCTGGAGGAGCAGCAGCTAACAGACTTCGTGACTATAAACGACAAATTTCTGAATTACAAGTAAAAACCATGCACACATATTTGGTAATACAAATCGTCGACTCAGTTATAGATCATAAGACATGAGCTTTTCTCAATATTGTAGGAGGAGAAGAGGACATTGGAAAGGGAACTAGCAAGAGTTAAGGTATCAGCAAACCGAGTAGCAACTGTCGTAGCAAACGAGTGGAAAGATGAGAATGACAAAGTTATGCCTGTAAAACAATGGCTAGAAGAGAGAAGGCTGTTGCAGGTTATTAAAGCATAACATTCAACTGCCAATGAATCACATTTCAAACTCATCTATTACATTTCTTGAAATAGTTTTCGCCTTGGCATCGTAGGCTGAGATGCAACGACTTAAAGACAAATTAACCATATCAGACAGAACAGCCAAGGCAGAAGCACAACTAAAGGTGAGCTTATTTATTGAAATTAATCTGATGTGTTTTATCCTCATTCTGCCAATGTTTTGCTATAGGATAAGCTGAAATTGAGGCTCAAGACACTCGAAGAAGGCTTGAAACAAGCGTTCAACGTCTCTGTCAATCCCAATAGAAACCATGGATCCACAAAAATTCAAAAGACTAAACACTTTTTTGGTGTTCTGTCAAACAATACCGGAATAAAGAAGAGATTGACATCACAACCAAGGGTATCCACCATTAGCCGAAACACTAAGCAGGAAAATACGGATCAAAGAAGCGATGATGCTTATGGAGAAATGAAGCAAGTCATTAGTCTGAAAAAGAAGAACTTATGGGATTCTCGAGATCAGAACGTTGACAATGTTGGAAAAGAAAATGCAGAAATGAATAGCAAAGAAATCACACACTCGCAGAAAATCAAGAATCCAGGAGGGGATCAAGAAGAAAACAAGACTAGTCGAAGCATGGAGAGCGATAATGATGATATAGTATCAGGTTTTTTGTATGACAGGCTACAGAAAGAGGTTATCTGTTTGAGAAAATTTTGTGAGACAAAGGAATCTGCTTTGAATACTAAAGATGAAGAAATTAAGGTGAAGTATTACCATAAAACAAAACACTATTACTCTTATTCATCTTAAAATCCTTGCACACACTTTATCTTCTTCTTTTTATCATTGATCAATCTGTTTGGTGTTTACAGATGCTAATTAAGAAGATCGAGACGCTGTCAAAAGCCATAGAAGTTGAAGCAAGAAAACGAAAAGTTAAGCAACAAGGTCAGTGAGAACATGTTGAAGATTCATGTAAAAAAGAAGAAAAAGTGATCTTGGTTCATCAGTGTTGATTCTTGCATTTATTGTATATACAAAGAGGTGAATAGTAATCACAGGAATAAAGATCCAAAATTCATTTGTAATTTGTAAAGTGAGTGACTAACTCTGTCACAACTGGATGGTCATTCTTTTGTTTTAGTTTCTTACTTTTCCTCCATTGCCCAGGTCCTTGTACAGTTATTTTCAGCTTTAGATTCAGATGAGTAATAATAATTGAAAGTTTGATCCTTTTTGTTAATACCCACAACTCCTACAGAAGAGTGCTTCTCGTTTTCTCCTATGTTGCTCGGACTCTCCGAAAATGTCTCCGGATATGAGTCGAATCCTTCAAAAAGTAGTGTATTTTTGGAGGATCGAATACGGATGCGGCAACATTTTGGAGAGTCCGCGCAACACAAATTTTCTAATAACTATACAATTATGTCATCATATTAAAAATCATCTCCATTTCAGACTTCTCCCTTTCCAAAATAATGTGGAGAAATCAAGAAACAGAAGTTGTCAACTTTGCACCTATAATGAAAGGAAAAAAAAAAGAAGCAGCTCTCATCTTCTTGTTATAACAACTCTATAACTCTACTAGTAAGGGATGTGGTGGGATAGACATGATCCTTCCACCCTTAGCCAATGGTCTCGAGTTCAAGCTCTGGAATAGAAAATTATTGGAAACGAGAACTTTCCCATTAAATTAGTCGGGCTAGTAGATTCCAGATGCCAAATGGTTGACAAAAAGAAACTCTATAACTCCACTGATCAGGGATGTGGTGCGATCGACATGATCCTTCCACCCTTAACCTAACCAGATGTCTCGAGTTCAAGCCCTGGAATAGAAAATTCCTGGTAACGAGAACTTTCCCCTTAAATTAGTCGGGCTAGTAGATTTCGGATACCAGATGGTTGAAAAAAAAAAAACTCTACAACTCTGGAATAGTAGCTAAAGAAGGCTTCCACCTTTTACAATCAGCTCTTACACTTAAAGATTGAACTGGGATTTGTCCACAGTGGATCTCTTTTACATTATTCACAAGCAGCTCTAACTGTTGTTTTGTTAGGACAATCTTGATTCTCTGGTTCTTGCAACTATCACTCATGTCATTACATAGAAATCTAGGTGAATCATATCTCAGCTTTTGGTTATTGGCTAAATCTTTTAACTCTTCATCTTCTTGATTCAGAGATGAAGAAAATAGTGTTTCAATACAATTCCCCATGATTAATTGCAAGGAAAATTTATGATTTTATTATGACTAAAACCATCTCTATTTATAATGCTGCTATAACAATATTGATACCATGTCTAAGACAAAGAAACGTGCATGCCACTTTTAAAACCTTCCTCTTTTTTTTTTCTAGCAAAAAAGCAACGTTTACTCATTTAAAATTATGCAACCATGCATATTTTAACTGGATTTAAGTTATATAGCCTGACAGCAATGGCGGAACCACTATGTATTGACACCTCTTAACTTTTTGGTGAGTTTATTTCCTTATATTTTGACTCTCCTTCGTGAAAATCCTAGTTCCGCCACTGACTGACAATGTAAACTTTTTGACTCATTAGCTTGTTATAGTAGGTTACCAATCAATATTATTCAATAAAGTTATCAATATGTAATTACTTTTTAAATGACTTGATTCTATAAATTCTTTTTAAACTTTCTATGTAATTAACTTAAACTCGAACAAGAAAGAGTGAAGTATTATGTGGAATAAAGAACTCATCAAAGAGGCTCTTGAGCTATGTCAAGGCTTCTCTAGTAGGTTGACTTTTACCAAATAGGAGTAGTATATTACAAAGTTTTTCCTAAGTCAGAGGCCTGCATCATTTTATGTATATTATACCTAATTAGAACGCAAAAGTCCCACGATATTGTCAACTCAATGTCGGCATGCCAAAGATGGAGGAGGCAAAGAATGTTACAATTTTCTTATTATTCATTTTGCTCTCTGTCAGAATTGAAAAAATCAGGGTAGCAAACCTTGAACAATTATAAATTAAACAATAAAAGAGAAATATATCAAAAGAGACATAAGTATTTTACGTGGTTCGGTCAGTTGATCTACTTTTAAGGCGGAGATGAATAATCCACTATATACAAGAGAGTACAAAATATCGAGAGAACAAACTCATAAAGAGGCAAACACAAGTGACACACTAACACTTGTCCCGTAAGTTCTTACTCAAAATACGACTCTCAAACCCCATATAGCTATTGAAAAATTAGTGATATCTTAAAAAGTAATATTCATCTTGACTTGAAAATCTTTTCTCTTTGAAAAATTATTACGTTTACTTATTATTTAGTAAGTTATTTCACAATTAATAGAGTCAAACTAGCCGTTATCTAGCCAGCGGAGCAACACATATATAAACATGGTCTTTGGAGAGCTAGATACACACTTTCTAACATAGCTTTCTAATACAACTTTCTGAATCATCTTTTCCTCCTATATGCTGGGGTTTCTTTCTTGAGTTTTCTGCTAGTTATGTTCCCAGTTTAATAACTGGAAGATCTTGTTGAATCCTGGAGGATACGCCTAATTATATATATCACTGTGTGGGCGTGATATCCTTAAGGACAGTGTCTTTGACACGCCTCAAGCTAAACCTTTTATTAGATCTCCATAATCTTCCAATATTTTCCAACAATCTTAAGGATATTTCCACATTTTTTTAGTTATGGAGAATCAAATTTGACGTTGTCCAAGTTATTGTTCTAATTTGAAAAATGGGCATATACTTCAAGTTTGCAGGATGGCCTTACGGAGAATACCACTTATGGAACTCTGATGAACTTTAAAGACATACAGTAATATCTTCCACTTGATATGCTTTTGCGTAACATTATATCTAAGTGTCAGGTATGCATAATTGAAATAATGCATATCTCTTCAATATTTATTCTTTCATGCTTATTCTCATGATAACATAATAGGCAGATAAACTTTGACATCAGAATGATACATATAATATCCTTTCAATTTTAGATGTGTTTGTAGTTGTATATTATTTGTTGATGTGACTTTGTATTTATAATTTTGTATGTGCATTTTACATAGTGAAAGATACTGCACTGTTTTGCAGTTCTCTTGATCTTTTAAATATTCTCTTTTGACATCTTGAAGAGACAATATGATATTAGTTATTTCGGTGGTTGTGGAATCTCCTGACATGTCAAAAAGAAAGTTTGTGTATATTGCTTGAGACCACGTGAATAAATTGTATTTACATTTATATACTATTTAAAAGGTTGGTGACTTTTTTTTTTATATCTCTGGGCATACATATTTTCTAATTTGAAAATAAAATATTTTGGGTAAAGCTATATTATTAGCCTGATCATAAGGGGAATAATGAGAAAAAATATATTGCCACGATTATATTTTGGGTGAAGCTATATTATTAGCCTGATCATAATTCAAGAATGTATTGCCATGGTTATGTAGCCTGATCATAAGGGGAATAATGAGAAAAAATATTTATAAATTATTGTAATGAAGCCTTACAAAATTGAGATTTGTTGGGGAAAAAAAATTATATTAATAGATTAAAAAAATATGTTGTATTTTTGGCGCTGAAAAATTATTTCATTTCGGATCTCTTAGTCATTTGGGTGGTGAAGAAATCGTTGAATTATGATCCGTTGCCTATTGATTTGAGATAATTCTATAGAAGTTAAAGTTGCTTCTATATTTAGAAAATTTTACTTTGGTGGTTGACTATGAAAGAGACATAAAGAAAATAAATTCTTATGTGTTGAAAGATGTTTCAAAAGGCACTTGTACAGAAGTCAAGTTTTGTTTCATTGAGATGATTTTATGCCTTACTTGAGAACTTAGTATTTTGTATGTGAATTTTCCATTGTATTAGAAAGATACAGTGATGATACTGAATCTTTGCTTCAGATGAAAAAAAACTCAATAGTGATTATGTGATCACCTTTTGGTGGGTGTTGTGATACTAAAATTGCTTGGAAGTGAGGTTGATTAAGCAACCTCTTGATGAGTTAAACCGACAATAATTATGTGGATGAATTGTGATTGCCAAAATGCAATAGCCATTGTAAGATAATAAATCTTTCAATGGGAAGAGTAGATACATTCTCTAGAGACATAATGTGATAAAGCAATTGCTTAGATATGAGAATTTTTTATACATATTATGTGTAGTCAAAAGAGGATTTGGCCGATCCTTTGACTTATAAATGAAACATCGAGAGGTTGAGACTTTTGCCAATTTGAGATGTATCAACAATGAAGGTAACCCAACCTATGTGATTGAAGATCCCATGAAGTAGGTTCATATGGGTAATAACAAGTCATTAGTTGATCAAATGTGTACTATTAAATTATGTCTCTTCTTATGGTGTGTGTGTAAAGTGCGAGACTACAAGAAGTGTGAGGTTGAGTTATTATACACTTAATCTAATAATCCATAGCCTATTGTAGGTGGTGTATTGTGCTGCAGAATACACTTGAAGGATGCACCTATATGAGTGTGGAATAGGGCCGCTCCTATGAAATTTATGACAAAATTTCTAGAGCACTCATGAAAATCAAGCACGCGCATGGCCTATTAGAGCAAAACCGCGATAATAGCAGAAATTGTAGGGGTGTAATATGATGATAAGATCCCCAGCTTACAACAAGAATTTTTGGTTCATAGAAGTTATCAACTTCACCAATAATTCTATAAGTAAAATCTTATTTTATCGATATCTGGTCCATAGTCTATAAGACACCAGATGAATTTCATTATACCCGAAACCCAGTAAATTATACTCTCTTTCGTTCTATTTTTTATATCCCTTTTGGCATATGTGGGAGATTATTGGAAAATTAGTGATATCTCAAAAGGTAATGTTCATCTTGACTTGGAAATCTTTTCTCTTTGAAAAATCATTTTACTTATTATTTAGTAAGTTATTTCACAATTAATAGAGTCAAACTAGCCGTTACTAGCCGTTGGAGCAACGCCTATATAAATATGATCTTTGGAGAGCTAAAGATACACTTTCTAATATAGCTTCTTAATACAACTTTCTGAATCATCTTTTCCTCCTATATGTTGGGTTTCTTTCTTATGTTTTCTGCTAGTTCTGTTCCCAGTTTAATAACTGGAAGAACTTGTTGAATCCTGGGGAATACGCCTAATTATATATATCACTGTGTGGGCAAAATATCCTTAAGGACAATGTCTTTGACACGCCTCAAGCTAAACCTTTTATTCTCCATAATCTTCCAATATTTTCCAACATTAGCTACATTATGGATGCTATTGAATAAGAAGAAAGGATCCTCAATGTATAGAAATCCAAACATTTTCCTACAAAAAGAAAGACTAGCCATATATGGGTTATAATTTTCTTTGTCTTTTCCTTCAAGAGATAGGAAAATCAAATATAGTAGAAAATCAGGACAAACACCTAACACTCTATTCCTGATCTCTTTGTAGTTAGAGGTTTAGGGCCCTCACAACTAGGCTATCCTTTCCTTGTCAATTCACATTCAAGAGAAGTAATAGTAAGTGTAGGGGCGGAGACATAATTTAGGATAACGAGTAAAAAATGCTAAATATTGTCAGTAGTAAGTACAGGAGCAGAGACAGAATTTAGGATAACAAGTAAAAATTACTAAATATTGTGACAAAGAGCCGAACCAATAACCTAAACCACTTTTTTGGAATCCAATTGTTCGCTATAATATATCATTTGTTTGGAAATACCACGAAAAACTAGCTATAAGTTCTCCTTTCCATTGAAATGAAGGCCGTTATGTTCATTGCTAAATATAAACAACACAAATATAAAGTGGAAAATAAGGAAATTAATAATAGAAGATATATTATACCACAAAGTAATCTATATTTATATTATTATAAAATCACGAATAATTTATGCTAAATATTGAAGGACTAAAATAACCTTGAAATATTGATCGACTTTTATGACTTTAATTATTTGTATAATTTAAGGATATAATTGTAACTTACATGAGGCTGGTTTTTCCTTTCATTTAAACTACGCATACACCAACACTACAAAGCCTGACTTTGGTCAAATTCTTTTTCTTCGTTGTATATGTAATAAATAGAATTTTATTTATGGTGAATGTCTATATTCTAGAGAGATTCTAGGGTTTGTTACTTTGTGGCTAAGTCACTCATTCCCTATAAATAGAGAGGTCCTCTTCCATTGTAATTCATCCCAAAATTCAATAAGAATTTCCTCTCTCTCTTCCTCTACAATATTGTTCTTCTTCTTTTATTGTTTATAACACGTTATCAGCACGGGACTCTAATCAATTGAGTAGAAGCTTTCAGATTGAGCATAGTGATTGTCAATTCTTCATGAAATTTCTTCATGATTAAATTCTGGATTTAAGGTAAGTATTTTACTTTATTTTTCTCTTATAAATTCTTGAAATTCTGTAATTTGATTTTAAATGCAAGCAAAGACAATAAACTTTGATTATAACTCCTATAGAGTTTGCAAGAAATTATAACCACCCCAAGTGGTAAAATTTCTATGCCTTGCCATAATCAAATCATGTATGATTGTGGGCAAAGATATGAAAACCCGTCCCACTAAATTTGCTTCATTCTCATTCCCTTTAAGAGAATGTGATACCAATATATGATAAGTCTGAAAGAATACAAAATTATTACCGTGAAGATATCAATGGATGTGGACGTGGCGATAGANTAAGAATTCTCAAAATAATCTTTCACTATTTGAAAGTTATATTTGTCATCAATTTGACATGAAATTCGTAAAGCACATATAGATGATTATGGTCCATTCATGATATGAATGTGACAACATCTGATTTATGAATACATATTCATTGTTGGAAGAATGTGTAAGTGCTAGTGGTAGTGAATATACTACACTCACATCTAAAAGGAGGTTTGAGATGATATAAGAAAATAATGTCATTATTATGGCATGAATGATCATTGGTCACGTACCTATTGTACGCCAAACTATTTTGGCAATGTGATTATTAAAGGATAACACTAATGCAAGAAACAAATCTTGCATATAATTTTGACAATGATCATAATTTACAACTTTCTCCTTGAAGAGATATTCACCATATGAATATTGATGAATATGTGGTAGTACAAAATTAATTGAGAGCTCT
>MDKI01132421.1:0-23608 GCA_005239505.1 Nicotiana paniculata | reverse complement strand
ATTGTTTACACCTTAGCGTAGTTAATCTTTAGTTTTAATCTTTAATGTTAGTAATTTAAATAATATCAAGTGATAGTTGAGTATTCTAACAGCTTGCTTGATACGTAAATTGTCTGTGGAATCGACTCTGGGCATAATACCCTGGATTATATTTGCAACGCCCGCTTAGTCTTTTATTAGACATAGTTGAGCGTGATCACTTAACCTATGAGAATATGCCTATAAAATTCAAAGAAAATAATATTAAGTCAGAATTTGTACTTAATTGATATAAGAAACTAAAAATAAATAATTGATACAGAAATAGAGTCATCCGAGTCAAGGATGAGGAACAATGTGCCTACGTTCTGAAATTTTTCTTGCCACAAAGTCAGGATTACATACCTCATGCAAAGGCTAAGAAGTACAGAATACTACATTATTTTTTTGGGGTAGTTAGATTTGTTCCACCACCCTTAGAGCATAGTAGAAAACTTGGGGGTTAATTCATAAGCTCGAGGTGGAGGCAAAAAGTGATTCGCGTCGTGTCATGACGTTAAATCAAGCGTTTGTTGGGAGGCAACCCAAGTTTAGTGCTTTATTTTATTTTTATTTTTATTTTTATTGTTCTACTAGTTTTGTAGTGTTATTTTTTTTATTTCTCTAGGAGAATTGGAAGCAACACTATTGAAAGGAGGCAAAATTAAGTGAGATGGTTAGAACTAAGTGTGGGGTGCCTACATAAAGAACCAAAGTCTGGAAGAAGTCTGATACCCTGTGAACTGCTAATTCTTTGGCCTTTGGCCCACCAATGAGTTTCTTTTACCCTCTTGCATTTATCGGTGTGCATTTGGGACAATGCATAATTTTAAGTGTGGGGTGAAGAGACTGTTCAAGTGTTTCTATGTTATTTTGGTTGTGTTATTTTATTTGTATTAAAAAAAATTAAGTAGAAATATCTCTTGGTTTTTCTTATGACCACGATTTTTTTCAAGGAATGACTCTTTGAATCGGGTAGTAATTCTTTTGTAGGTAAAATTTTCAAAAAGTTTGGACATTTCACGACAATGGACTTCTTGGGGTTTAAAGTCCAAAAAAAAATGCAAAAATAATTCCTTTTTTTCTTTTGAACTAGTAATGAAATGGGGAGAACTTGAGTATCTATGCATTTTGACATGTTTTATATCAGGGCTTAAGACTGGAGCATTTACACTAAGTAATTTCTTTATGATCCCTATAATTACATGCCTTAACAATAGGGGTGGGCATTCGGTATTTCGGTTCGGTATTTCGGTATTCGCTTTTTCAATTGTATATACCAAATACCATACCATATTATTTCGAAACGGTTCGGTATTTATTGTTTTGGTTCGGTACGGTTTCAGTTTAATATTCGCTAAATAAGCAACACAAACGAGTGACAATGAATTAATGAAATGATGCATGCCTTAGTTCAAAAACGGTTTCAGCAAACTCAAAAACGAAAAACGAAATGTAAAGCACACTTTATATGTCTTGCCCAGCTTGCTGCCAAGACATATTTCATTGGATTACATATTTTTTACACTTTAAGATATTATCCCACTGTCAAAAACAAAAATGTTGTTGAAAGCAGCTGCATCCACAATAGAATTACATCCAAAACAGAATTACAGCAGCAACATAATAAACATTAAATCAGTCTCACAACAGAATTACAGCAGCAGCAGTGTAGCAAAAACAGTAGCATCGTACTTAAAAAACAAAAACAGTAGCAACAATGCAATAAAAACAACAGAATTACAGCAGCTCTAATTCTTAAAAAATATCAACGTTTTTTTCCATGATTGCACTTGAATAAACAAAATAACAGCAGCGTACTTTAGGAGCACGGGGGCATGATTGCACTTGAACCTAAAAAGAATATAAATCATAAGTTAGAATATTATTTTTGATGATAATAAAACAAAACTACAAAAGTATTCACCAAACAAATAGTGTATTAAACTTATCACTCAAGTTGCAACTATACATCAAGCAATGCTAGTAGTGCTTCCATTATTTTCTATATCTAAAGATAATTCGACCAAATATGTCATTGTCATACAAATAAGCAAGTATGATATATTATTTTGAACTAAAATACACACAAAATATTAAAACTTATCAAGCTCGAGTTCCTCAAGATACTTCAAGTCTTCTTCAATACTAATAGGATTCTTCTCTTCTCTAAGCCAATCTTGAACACAAATAAGAGCTTGCACACATTTAGGAGTCAATGAACTCCTAAATGAATCAAGAATATTGTCGTGCTAAACACGCATTCCGACACCACACTAGAAATTGGAATGAACAACACATCACGAGCCAACTCCGAAAGAATAGGAAATCTAGGAGCATGTATTTTTCACCAACTTAAGATATCAAATTCTTCATTAAAAGGCTCTTATTTTTCACTAATGTATTTATACAACTCCGATTTAGCACCCCCACTTCCATTTTCTTCCTTTTGTTTCTTCAAGTGAAGCTTCGTCCTTATTAAAGATGCAGTTATAACACTCCCACTAGATGTATTATATATGTTATTATATGAAGTAGAACTAGATGGAGATTAAGGACAAGATCCAGTTGAATACTTTTTTAGATACTATTCAAACAAAGAATTCATATAAGCATACACCTCAGCATTTATTTTCTTCCTCTTTTCCTCCCCAAAAAGTTCTTCAAGTGCTCCCTCTACATATTTAAATTTGTTACGTGGATCCAAGACGGAAGCAATAAAAATTATTTTATTCACTTTTTCAGGATCACCCCAATACTTCTTGAACTTTTCTTGCATCCGCTCAGCCATTACAAGTGACAATAAAGTTCAAATACATCGTCAAAATGACCATTACAAGTGACATAATGTGAACCTGAAACTTTTTGGCGAGCTCGTGAAATCTTGCAAGAAACTCTATCACATTCCTCACATTCACCCAATCATCAGATTCAAGAGGACCTGCACTACTACCATCTTCACAAGAACATTGATAAGCAGAAAATCTATCATCAAAAAGATGAAACTTGTCAAAGGCCTTTTCAAAGTTTTGTGCCGTACCCAACATCAAATAGGTGGAATTCCACCTAGTAGGAACATCCAAACACAATGTTTTGGTACATTCTACCTTTACATGTGCACAACACTGTTTAAACTTTAAGGTCCTTGTAGGCGAAGCTCTCACATACCTCACAATATTTCTAACACGTGCGACAGAAGCATCAATTTCTCTCAAACCATCTTCCACAATTAGATTTAATATATGAGCCATGCATCTCACATGAAGATGTTTACCACCCATCATATTAGTTTTCCACGTATCTAACTTTTTAGACAATTCTTTTGACTGTGACATCAATTGAAGAAGCACTGTCCATAGTAATGAATACCTTGTCTAATTTTCATTCAAGCAAACAATTTGAAATAGCTTTATCCATATCTTCACCCTTATGACTAGTGATAGGGCAAAAATTTAGTATTCTTTTATACAACTTCTAATCCCTATCAATGAAGTGGGCTGTCAAACACATATAATTTATTCTTTGTAATGAAGTCCATATGTCTGTTGTGAGGCAAATTTTTGGTTGTGCTTCTCTAAAAGACTTTCTTAGATTTTTCTTCAATTCACCATAAACTCCATAACAATCCCTTTTTATTATTCTACGAGAAGGAAGACAAAATAGTGGTTGAGTTTTTCTTATAAATTTCATAGAGCCTTCATTTTCTACAAAATTAAATGGTAGTTCATCAATAACTATCATCTTAATTAAGGCCCTCCAAACCACTTCTTGATCAAATTTCCAAAGTGATCCTTCATCATTTTGGCAAGATTGAAAATTTAACTTTGTTTGACTTTTATCTTTATCAATGTTAGGTGGGTATTCTTTGCATTTATTCAAACGAGATTTCAATCCGGTTGTTCCATTCTTAGATGAATTAGCAGCATAAGCTTGCTTACAGTATCTACACCTTGCTTTACCAACCCCATTTACCTCAAATTTATCAAAATGATTCCAAACATCAGATCTAGGTTGCATGGATTTTCTTTTCTTAGAATCTTGAGTATCAATGGTGTTGGTGTTGCTATCTTGAGTAATAGGTAAACTTTCACTTGAACCAGCAATATTGTTTAAACTTTCATCTGCCATTTATACAAATAAGGTAAAGAAGTTATTTGTATGGATTCAACTCACATTACTTAGAGCAAATTGTATGGAGAGAAAATTGTCCTAAAATAATACCATACAGACTCAAGATACAAGAACAGATAAGATAGTGAACAATGAACATAACTAATGCTAAAGATTTATGATTTTATATTGGTTATGACGGCTGTGCACCAACAGATAACCAATATCTGTAGAACTGCAAAGATCAGGTAAACAATATATGATTGTGGGATCCTAAAAGCTATCTGATGATCAGATAGTATAAGAATCAACAAGCTTTAGGTCTTGCAGCAGCTAAAAGAAAAGTTAGAGTATAACCATTTGAGAACTATTATGGCAGTCAATGTACATAGTAATAGAAGCACTTAGAGAACAAAATCACCTATAAAACAAATGTTCTACTCAACTATGTCTTATAAAAAGACTAAACGGGCGTTGCAAATATATCTGAGTATTTAGTCCAGAGTTGAATCCCTCAGGGAATTAACCTATCAATTATTGTCGTTAGACCACTCAATTCTCAATAATCAAGTTTCCAAAGATTATGAATAACATTTTTTCCGTATTCTTACTACTACGACTGGCTGAGATTAAATAAACTAAAAGATACTAATGTTGAGATGTAAACAAATGCGATAAAGGTCTAAGGTTATGGTTTCCCCCATTGGTGAACTTCTTTCTTGGATACTTCCTATAGTTTGATTAGTTGTCTCTATCAATCATGAACACTCCAACTACCATAAATCTCTCTCAAGTAATTATGATAATTTACTAGACGCACTCTCTCAAGTTACGCTAGCTAGATTGCATTACAACTCACTTTAGATTGCACCCGAGATATCGTTATCTCTAATCCAACCTCTAAACCCTCGGTTATGACTTTCGTCTATACTCCGGGAGTGGTGTTGTTCAAAAAACTACCTAAATATGCACTCTCTCTCAAGTAGATACATAATAAATAGGTACAGTTAATTGATGGTCATTCAATTAACTACAACCAGAACGTAGTTAAACAAATAGAGTTTAATCAACCAATCAAAACTATATTAATATCACAATAGCGTCATTCCGCAATGGGTTCCACCAAAACCTTAGATTAAAATAATTAGCTACTCATAGCAATACTGATAACTATAAAAGAATTCATGACAATGATAAAATTTGCAAGAGAAAAAGGTAGATTGATGCCCAATTGCTCTCCTTGCTTCTTGCCCTTGCTTTTTCTTACTCTAAACTTAAAACCTAGATAATCCGCTCCTTTGGACGATTTGAAAATTTTATAGGTTAAGTGGATTGGCCCCAAGCTCCCAAATTTACCGTTCTCCGCGTCTTATTTTCGCCGGAATTAGCGCGGGCGCGCTAGTCTCGCGCTACAGCCCGCGCTAATGGGGTTTAACACTGCCCGGCAGCTCACTGGACTAGCGCGGGCACGCTAGTCTCGTGCTTATGCCCGCGCTAGTGGGGTTTCCTACTGTCTTGGCAAATTTCCAGCTTTTAAATCACTTCAGAGTTACCCCATGGTCTGTTATTCCTCAATTTCGCCCGGATCACCGTCATAAGTCCTCAATAGCTCGTTGTAATCCTGTGAAACACAAAAATCATCGTTAGAGCCAATTTAACATCATTTAACTCACTTAAGACTGTGAAACCTCATTAAGTTAGAGTATAATTATATGCTAAACTACGTGAATTCAGCCCATTATCAACAGTAACAGAAGAATGAAGATAAGATCTTTGATTATACCAAACACAACACTAGCTTATGTTTCAGTTCACTCTATCTGTAGCCAAGAAAGTTCTAAATGATTATGGCAGTCAATGTACACAGTCGTTATTCAGCCGACAAAATCAAGATTGTTCTTTATTCAGAGTTTCAGAAAACACTTAAAGTATCACTCAATTAATAATATTAAAAGTTTCTTAACAATACAAAACACCAGTCTGACAAATCTCTAACCAAAGGGGTCAGATTTATACTAGAAACATACCTTTGAAACTATCGCAACAACAGCCGATCTCTTTCTGTATTTGGTCTTCGTTTGCCCGAAATTTGTTAAACTATCGCCCCGCCCTAGATCGGAATTGACTTTTTGTTCTATGGATTAAGGAGTGAGGAGTCAGTACTGAGTTCATATGATATAACAACAAGACAAATAATAGTGACCCCTTTCCTCGTCACCACTATTATTACGACTGGTAAACAAATACTATTAATAAAAAAGCTTTTCTTTCTCAATTGGAACTAATTTACTAAGGCAAATTAAGCTAATCTGGTGTAGTAAACTCAACTAATCAAATAATATATACACACTCAAGCTATAAAATATAAACGAGAGCGTAATTTTTATACATTTTAGAGGCAAATTCAAGACATTTATTAAGGAAACTCAAAATATCAAAATATGGAGAAATAAACATACAAAGAGCTCTTGACTTGTGCCAAAGAGGATTTATATATATATATATATAACACTTTATATACACAATAATTTTTCGACGAAACAAATTCATATGAACATCGTGTTATGTTTTGAGTTCGCTCATGAGTCGTGACTATAAGGCAAATGGCCGGAGCATTGAGCTTCGAAATAAGGGAGACTGTTTGAGAGAGCTTCTGCGTAATCCAATGGTTGAGTGAGGAGTGAGGAGATAGGAGTCGGAATTATGAGGAGTGAGGAGTCGAAAATCACCAATGTTGGATCGCAATTGTGAGAGTGAAACTCGGAAGTCGGAATTGTGTGTGCCTACTGTACTGCCTAATGCTAATGGCCTAATACCCTATTCTTTAGAGTGGGCTTGTGCAGTTGGGCTGGGGCAATGGGTTGGGGCATTGGAGTTAAATTAAAAACGTTTGGGCCTGGGTGATATAAGGTCCAACTTAAAAAAATATATTTAAAAATTCGGTAATTCGGTATTTCGGTATACCGAAATTTCAAATTTCTAATACCGAGAACCGTATAGAAATACCGAAATACCGAAAATGCAATACCGAATTAGACCGAAGTACCGAAAAAAACCGAAATTGAAATACCGTAATTCGGTCCGGTTCGGAATTCGCTTTTTCGAATTTTATGCCCACCCCTACTTAACAATATGTGTGGATTTCTTTTGACACCGAGGCTTATTTTTTAACTATTGTGATTAATTTCCATGTGCTGGAATTTTATAATGACTATGCTAGTTGCTTTAACTCTAGAGTCAGGTTTGGGCAGTCCTAAGTGAGTCATGTGCATTGTGTGAGATGAGATTTTAGTGTACTTTGTACCATCCTTGCTAGTCTTGAACTTTCTCCGTGTGTGAGTCAAAAAGAAATGATTAAGTCTTCTAACTTTAGGAAGTTATATAGACTTTCTTTGATTGACTGTTTAACCTATTTGCCTACCAGTACTAATATTATCCGTACTCATCCATTTTGAGCCTATAAACCTTTTTTTTAGCAACCACATTACAAGTCAAACCCCTTTTGTTCTTAATCAAATATTTTTAAACCTTTACCTCCAAAAACACTTAATTAGCTAGAAGAATAAACAATGAGAGTGGGTAGCTTTTGAGTGGAACCATAGAAAGACCGACAAGGTGCACTTGTGTACAAAAAAAAACACTAGACAAATATACCAAATTAAGGAGAGTGAAAAAAATGAATAACACCTCCCATATCTTTGTTTGGGCTAGTGAGTATCTATATGTTGATGTGCTTAATGAAGAAGGGGTTAAATGAGTATGGTTTCGTAGCAAGATATTAAAGTGGTCATGAAAAGAATGTGCTTAGAAGTAAAGTGAAGTGTAGTTTATTAAAGTGCTTAGGAAGGTTAGTCACTACTTTCTCAAATATTTTCTACCCGTCCCTTAGCCTATATTATAACTTATAAAGTCTACTTGATCCTAGACTTTGCAAGCTTAGATTAGTCAAGTCTTACACTACAGGCAAGCCTATGGTATGAACTTGAGTGGCATAAGAATGTCTTTGTGAGAGTGAGCGAATTCATTCAATATTTGAGCCTTTGGACTATTTTAAAATTTATATTTGAGTGTGTGGAGTACTTTCTTTGTGATTTGTTGGTGAGGGTGCATGATTTGCAAAGGATTGGTATAGACCTTGAATTTTGAGTTGACACAAGGAGCGAGTCATAGTATGGAATGGATTGGAGTCGAGTTTTGAGGCGAAGATGTTAGAAAGAGACATGAATAGTTTAAATAATCTTGGCATGGGTTTAAAACTTGAGAAAATGTATGAAGAGTGCATATGTTGGGTTTTAAGTGTTGGTATAAACCATTGTCATTGGTGTGATATTTGAGTTTTTTTTTTGTTGAAATATGTTTCTTGCCATTGTGCTTAATTTTGAAAGTTGCTCGAGAACGAGAAAGAGTCTAAGTGTGGAGTGGTGATAATATGAGAGATTTACATGTAATCGAATATGTTTTACCCCTACTTTGGTGTGTTTTTAGGTGTTTTGAAGGTTGAAAGATGATCAATTGAGCTTAATTATTGAAGCTTATTATATAGGAAACCAAGAGTGGAGAATAGAGGTACTTTTAAGCATTAATGAAGCTAAAAGGCAATTTCTGAAGAAAAGGAAAATTGGACTCAGGCAGTGAAGTAATTTCGAAAAGCACAATAAATCTGAAAAACTCAACTAGACCCTGTGCGAAGCACAACTATAGCACTAAGGCAAATTTACCTGTGTTTTATCTTGAGGGGCAACTTAGTTTGGCTTAGGGACGTGATATAAAAACGTATAACCCTTATTTCCGGCGTACACTTGACCTGAGAAGTCAAGGAATACCATTATTGAAGCAAAGTTGAGCCCAAAAGATCCTCAAGTTCATTCAAAAAGACGAATTGAAGAGTTTTCTCTACTTTTCTATCTTTATTTTTATGAATATTGGTTTGGAAATGGTTTATGTATTTTTCAGTAGTATTATGAGTAGCTAAACCTTTCTTTTAGGGTTTTGATAGAATCAATTAGTGGGTGAATTATTGACCATACTTATATATAATTAGCCGGTTTTATAATCTATTTGTTCAACTATGTTTTGCTTGTTGTTTATTGAATGACCATCGATTAATTGTTCCTATTTATCATGTGTTGCTTGAAAAAGAATACTTGATTAGGTTGTTATTGAACATTGTCACTTCTGAGTAAGTTAAGAGATTAATTACTTGGATTTGAAAGTGGGATTAGAGATAATGAAGCTTTGGTATGATCCTTATGAGTAACTTGAATTGCTAGCTAAGGTTAGTTCGAGCGAATAATTCTAGAAAATTACTGCTTTTGATCGAGAAATAGTTGTGGTAACAGGAGAACTCACGATCAATGAAGAATAAATCAGCATGATTATATTGAACATGTTAAGCATTCATCCTAATAATTGAGGAAATCATAATCCTAGACTTTTTTTCTTCAATTCACACATCTTTCTTTAGTTGATAATCTTATTACTTTAGTATTATTTTAGTTAACTAGTTTAAAATAAAAATCTTAATCTTTATCACTCAAAAAATGTTTGAACTTATTTTCTTAGTGATATTAAATAGTTATAACTAAGCATTAGTTCTATATGAGATTCGACCCTAGATTCATAAGCCAGGTTATATTTGCAGCGACCACTTATCCTTTTTAGGACTAGAGTTGGCGTGATCAATAGACCTACCTTGATGTAGTAATCATATTGGATAATTTAGAGTTGCAACTTGGTTAATGGACCAGAGACATAGTTTATACGACGACGAACATGCGTTAAATGTTAAGTAATATAGCATTGATCAGATTATTAATACTAAAATATAGCCAGAGATCTCTGTGTTATTTGTTTACACATATGAGATAATGATGCCATTAGTATTGGCAAGAATATGATCGTGTGACAAAGTGACCATCATTTTAATTTGATTTTGCTTTGTTTCTAGTATCTAGATGTACGGTTGGAGAGGAAGTACATCCATATTTCACATATAATAACCCAAGAAACCTTGATTTGTGCTAAAAAGTTTTAATAATCGAATCGTTAGTTGTGTTTGGTAATTTCGTAAAATAATTTTTTGATGATATTTTCTTGCAAGAATTACTGTGTAGTGTTTGGTTATCTTAAATTTCTGAAAATATTTATTTCAGTGAAGTTACACACTACAATATGGAAGAAAACCACGTACATATATAATGATGATGCCATTTATAAGCCAAGTTTTTTCCTTTCAATTAACAAGCAAAATATTGTTCTTAACTGTTAATTACTCAAAGTGTTAACTCGAAACGCCATCCAACATATCCTATCTTCTAATTTGTATATAACATACAGAATATATATATATATATATAAAATTATATATTTTTTCAGCTATTATTTTAAAAGTGACTATACAGTGTCATTTTTCCATTTTCTTTTTTTTGTTTCTCATCTGATATTCGATATTCGTTTTAGGATTCGACTAACTTGAATTGGTGCAAAAAAAATTCACTTAGGAAGAAAACGTTCCCTACAAAATTAAATAAGCGGCAAGTACCTTTATTTACGCTTAAACTAAATATGGTCAATAATCAAAGAGATAAATTTTCAAGCTAAAAAGTTTTTACTGCAGGGTCAAAAGATTAGAATTGTTAAAACTTCAATTTGTTTCTAGGGTGAGAAAAGTTTATCACATTCAACGACTATATAAGCAAAAAAAATTTAAAAAGAAAATAAAATAAATGGTACAAATAGTGATTAATCGCTTTCAAGAAAGTGTGAACCCACTATTCCACTTTTTAAATTGTAGGCAAGTACAAGCAGTATGTTTTTTTTTCGTTCTACATTCGATATTCGTAATAAAATTTAATTAATTTAAATTTATGCCGTGTAGAAGTATAAGCAATAACATACTCACTATATTCGGGAGAAGTATAAGCAATCAATGCAAATGTATACACAGTAATATGAATGAAAATGAAAATGAAAATTCAATCCAACTTTTAGAAAAATTTAAAATATCTATATTTGTCCTTTATCATTACTACCCTTTTCAACCACTACCTATCCACTGAGATTTCGTAGAGAGGTTAATAGTGAAGCTAAAGTCTTGAATTATTGCTCAAACGTGGAGGCCAATTTCCATACCAACTTGCTACTTTTCTGCTACAGATAATTCATCATACCTTAAAGTTAAAATCATTTATATTTTATTAATGGAAGTTTTTTCTGCATATTTATTTGGTAACATCAAAGTCATTCTACAAAAATGTTTTCCAAGTATTTTCATCAAAAGATGAAAATGGTTTCCGTCTATAACAATTTTACCTTTTAACTTCATATTATTTGTTCCAGCTAATCGTTTTTGATTTGCTAATATTATTATTATTATTCTACAAAAATTTTCTGAAATATATTTTTTGCTCATCAACCGAACACTAAAAATATATTTTCCACAAAAAAAAAAAAAACCATTTTATTTGAAAAATGACATCTTTCATAACCATTTCTTTTTATATATATATATATATATGTTGTTACTTATATATCCGTCATGATAAGAATAAGAAGGGAGTAATACCAGATTTGCTGCTGCATGTTTGTTCTTGTCCTCTCTACTTCATCTTTCCATAAATGAATAACCACTTCAATCTGCTCTTCTCATTCATTTGTCTCCTTCTGTATAGCTTCATCAATGCATCTTCTTCACTCCCTTTATGCACAGACTTGAGTAAGTTTTTTTCAAGATTTTTATATGGGCAGTGAGTCATTTTTACTTAAGTTTTTGTTTTCTTTTGTATATATGTAGGAGCACCTGCTATTCCACAGAAGCCTTTGGCTTTTTGTCCATATAATGGAAGAGTCTGTTGTGACTCTTCAAAAGATCTGCAATTGCAGAAGCTTTTTGAGAGTATGAATATATCTGACACAGCATGTAGTTCTGCTCTCAAGTCCATACTCTGCTCAGTAAGTTTCCTAATTTCATTCTTATACATTTTAATGGATATTGAAATTGCAGTTTTTTAAACTTCTTCCTTAATTTTTCTTGATGGGGTTAGCTAAATTTGCGCCGAGAATCTATCGGAAACAGCTAAATGTAAGGGTAAGATGTGCTACCGTTCCCACACCCCACTTGTGGGATTACACTGGGATTGTTGATGTTGTTGGTTAGCTAATGTGCTTTTTTTGCCAAATTCTTGAAGAAAGAATATGAAATTTGAGAACTTACATAAGAATAGTGTCAACATCTAATGAATAAACTTTGCTTTAAAGCTAATAAAAAAGATTTCCAATATTTGCAGACATGTGATCAATTCTCAGCAGAGTTGTTTAAGGTGAAATCAGGGCCAAAACCAGTTCCTGTTCTTTGCAACTCAACTGCTACATCAGAGAATAGCTTTTGTTCATCTGTTTGGGATACTTGCCAAAACATACCAATAACAAATTCTCCTTTTGCTCCATCCTTGAAAACCAAAGCAGGAGAGAGCCAAAACTCAAACTCCTCCTTGTTAACAGACTTCTGGCAATCGAAATCCGATTTCTGTGAAGCATTTGGTGGAAATTCTGATAAAGATTCATTATGTTTCAGTGGAGAACAGGTTTTACTCAAGAAAAATGAAACTTTACAGCCTCCCAATGGTATGTGTTTAGAGAAGATTTCTGATGGAGCTTACCTCAATATGGTTCCTCATCCTGATGGATCGAACCGCGCATTCTTCTCCAATCAGCCTGGAAAAATTTGGTTAGCAACAATACCAGAACAAGACTCAGGAGAAGCAATGGAACTTGATGAATCAAGTCCATTTGCTGATTTAACAGATGATGTTTATCTAGATGCAAGATTTGGGATGATGGGAATAGCTTTTCATTCAAACTTTGCCAAGAATGGCAGGTTTTTTGCATCATTTAACTGTGATAAAGCCAAGTCCCCTAGATGTGCTGGAAGATGTGCTTGTAATTCAGATGTTGGTTGTGACCCTTCAAAGATAAACTCAGATGATAATAAGCAGCCATGTCAATATCATACTGTTGTTGCAGAATTCAGTGTTAATGGGACTGCACCAAATCCATCCAAGGTAAGTTTCTCACTCTCAATATGTTCTAAAACAGCAGCTGTATCAATGATGGAGTTCAGCTAAACCTTTAAATTCGGACAGCTGAGCTTCTATACTCCGACATATAAAGAATTTTTATACTATCGGTACACTGGATTCAATGATAAGAACTTAAAAGGTTGAACCTATCAACTGTAACTTCTGAATCCACTTCTGCTGATGGTGTAAAAAACTCTATCCCTTATAGAAATTAAATTCGACATTACAATTCTACCTTGAAATAGAATTTTCTCCAATTCCATTTGAAAGGTTTCCTTGCTGTGTCTCTAGGCACTGTGTTTCGACTTTGTTAATTGACATTTCATACATTTTGTAGGCGGAGAAGGCGAAACCATCAGAAGTGAGAAGAATATTTACAATGGGGCTCCCATTTACAGCTAATCATGGCGGACAAATACTCTTTGGCCCTGAAGATGGATATCTCTACATTATGATGGGAGATGGCGGAAGCAAGGGTGATTCTTTCAATTTTGCTCAAAATAAGAAGTCCTTGCTAGGAAAAATTATGAGGGTTGATATCGATAACATACCAAGTGAGCATTTCAATTTATTACAAAAATTGACACTAAAACTAAAAGCCTAATTGGCCTGCCTTGAACTTTCTTGACTCATGTCATGAGATACTGGGTGATTTTTCTTCATCAGGTCAAGAAGAAATATCAGACCTTGGACATTGGGGTAACTATTCAGTTCCTCGAGATAATCCTTATTCACAAGACAAGGATTTGCAGCCTGAAATTTGGGCTCTAGGATTGAGAGATCCTTGGCGCTGTAGCTTCGATTCAGAAAGGCCTTCTTACTTCATCTGTGCGGATGTTGGCCAGGTAAAATGATCGTCTCAATTTTGTTAAAATTCATTTCTACAGACCTCTGAACCAAGCTGACTTGTAACTTGATGATGACTTTCTGACAATCATTTGAATCATGCAGGATCAATATGAAGAAGTTGACATCATCACGAGAGGGGGAAACTATGGATGGAGCATGTATGAAGGTCCTTTCCACTTTAAAAATGCTTCAGCTGATGATTCTATGGATCCCATCTTCCCTGTATTAGGATACAACCATTCTGATATAAATAAAGAGGTTGGATCTGCAGCTATCTCAGGTGGCTATATTTATCGCTCCAAGACTGATCCCTGCATATATGGAAGGTAAATATGAACACCCATTTAAATATATAATTGAAGCAACTTCAAATTTTGCAAACCAAACTTAACAGAAGGATGGTTAAATGTGCAGTTACCTATATGGAGATTTGTATGCTAAGAATTTCTGGGCAGCTCAAGAAAACCCATACAATAGTGGGAACTTTACAACAAGAGGCATACCATTTAGTTGTGCTCATGATTCCCCTCTCAACTGCAGCTCAGTACCCAATAGTCCATTACCTGCTTTAGGTTACATATTCTCATTTGGACAGGATAACAGAAAGGATACCTATGTTTTAACAAGCACCGGCATATACAGAGTGGTTCGTCCAAGTCGCTGCAACTACACTTGCTCGAAGGAGACAGTGAGGGCTGCTGACAGCCCAGGTCCCTCTGCACCTTCACATGGTCACATTGCTAAACCAGATTTCTGCTTGGTCCTTGTTCTTTACTGCCTGCTGCATTTGACTAGCTTTATCTTGTAGAAATTTCACTGTGACTATGACATCAGTTATATACTAATACACAAGCTATAGTTTGTGTCGGAGCAACTGTATATCTTGTTGCAGAAGAGAAATCAACTGTAAGATTAAAACCATGACCAACCCTAAAAGCGTTATGATCGTCCTGTCTCTTAAGTACCAAACACTTCAACCACAGAAGACATGCCATATCAAATAATGTAGACAATATTACAAGATCTAATAAAAGGCAGTCTGGTGCCTTAAACTCCCGCTGAGGGAAAGGCTGAACCACAAAGGGTTTATTATATGTTGTTTTACCTTGTTTTTTGCAAGAGCATGTTTCCACAGCTTGAACCCTTGATCTACACGGCTTTAATTAAATAAAAACATTATAACAAAGAATAACAGAGCAAAGCTACCTTAGATACGGCGGAAGTGTGACATACAAGAAAAAAAGAATGGAACAGGTACTTGATTAATACTGCTTTGGCTTTAAATGCAAAGTTTGCATTGCACGATTTACAAATTTACCTCTCCTGAAACTGATGCCACACGTCTATGGCGCATAGCTAGCAAACCGTGAGTCAATTAAAACTTTCATACATATCAAGAAAGCCATTGATTATCATATAACCTCCCCCAACAGTTTTAACCATGTGAAACAATCATGCATTCCTTGAACAACTACTTCCACCTATCGAAATAACAGCCTCTCCAGAATCTTATCCTAGTCTTCCGGTGCTCTTTTACATCTATTCCAAGCTTAGAAAAGCACAATCAACTGGGATCTTTATTCGATACACAGATGGATGGCAATCTTTGATGGCATGCTGTAGACTGTAGTTTACTTCATTGCAGTAGAACTCCAGGCCCACAACACCTGATTCACAAAGAAAGATGAATGTTAGATCACTCACTACCACTTCTGCAACTATGGAAATCAAATATAGGTTAAAATAATGATGCCCTTGGAACTTCTGACTTTACATCCTCAACACCCAAGAAAGCCCCAACCACGAAACCCCCCCCCCCCCCCCACCACCACCACCACCACAAAAAAAAAGGATACCACAACCACATACAAGTCCACTCTAACTTTTGTACCCTTATAAAAGAAGTCAATTCCAAAGTTATCCACTTTCCACTACAAATGACCGGAGGAAACTGAAAAAGGAAGTCCATTCTAGAGTTATTGATTTTCCATACTAAACTACTGGAGGAAACTGACAGTCAATTCAATTTGCAACTTTTACCTAGCTTTCATGCTTCTTTTCCTATCCAAACAGGAATTTCTTAAAGCTGACCATCAGTCCTCCTTTCACCTCCCTGCATCGCATGCTACAGATCTAAGTGAAGGGGAAAAAGAAGCAAAAGTGCAGTACAGCGCTAAATTGCAGCATGCATTTAAAAATTGTACTCGGTTTTAGTTCCTTGAAGAAATAGAAGTGACTAACAATACACAATTACCAAGTTTAATGGGCTCAGTTGTTACAAATAATCATCTGATGATTTAAAAGAGTAACAACTTGAATTGGCTTGACCGCACAAAAAGACTTAGCATCATGAGGAGCAATGCACCTGATTTATTATGGCTAGTTTCAAAATCAGCTATAAGATCACCACTAACACGATGCAGAAACATCTCTGAGAGCATTTTTCTTCTGAAAATGCTCGTAATGCTAATCCAGACTTATAAAGTCACATTTCTCTCAAGCTCTAGGTTCCTCAAATGAAAAAGTCTGAAAGTGCTTAGTTTATCATGAAGCTTTGACACTGGTGAATCTACTAGCAAAGGAGATCAAAGGTCCGAGATTTAATGTAACATGTCTAATAATAACAGAAAATTCCTGGAGATTTTCAAAACCTGCAGCCTCTATGTTTTCTTCCTCCGGATGGACACAACTCTGACAATAAACAAAACCTTTGAAGCAGCTATAAGCAACATCCCTCTGGCCATCCAAGGACTCTGTTCTTGAGCATGTCGGTGTTCATGCTCACAGCTCAATTAACCAAACCTACAGCAAAGCTAATAGAGACCTTCTTATCTGATACATGCAAGCCTGAAAGAAATCCATCAAGCTGTCAACTTTTTGGGACTGCTCGAAAATTTGAAGAACATGGCATATTTCTGGGCAGCTAATTAACATCATTCTTTTCCACGATTTGAAGTTTCTCGAGGCACTAGTTCCTGGATGCTTCAATGACTAGTGATTTTCCCATGTGCTGGTACCAAATTTTGACCAACAGTCAGCAAATCAATATATTGCTGTAGTTCAAGAGACCTGAAACAACAATTTGAAGCAGATTTATCCCCGAAAAAGAAAAAGACCACGTGCTAAAGTATTCGGTACGCTAACTAAAGAAGAATATCTAGCAGTAAGCTAGTCAAAATTTAGCATAATTCTTATGGAAGCTTATTCTTCTATGGTGTGGAAGATTTACCAAGGTTCTTGGATGATGACTACAATTTCAGGTTCCTGCTTTCTGTAGCAGCACAATACAGCCGAAACTCTTTTATCGGAAGATTTAAATCACAGTGAACTATCATGTATTCCTGTTATCAGTCTTGTCTGAAACACACTTTTCTAATGCTTCATCACAAAGCTCAAGCGCCAAATCAAAGTTCCCTAGTTCATAGTTCATATCCGCAAAGATGGAGTAAAGTTCTTTATCTGCCAACAAACCTTCCCTTCTCATCTCTTCAAACATTTCTTTGGCCTCAGAATACTTTTTCCTCTTTAAAAAACCTTTGATGAGTGCATGATAAGTATCTATTGTGGGAGTAAATCCCTTCTTGATCATTTCCTTGTGCAAAAACCAAGCCTCTTTCATATTTCTAGCTTTGCAATGTCCTCGTATCAATATGTTAAAGGTATTGGCATCTGGTACAACTCCTTGACGCAGCATCCCCTTATAAATTTCTGACGTCGTACGCATATTATTTCTAACGCAGTACTGCCTCAGAAGAGAGTTGTAGGTGGTAGCATTTGGTATTATGCCCTTCTCCAACATCCACTTCAACAATTCATCACCTTCTTCTAGCATCCCTGACATACAAAAACCATTCATCAGAACATTGAATGTAACTATTGTTGGTTGAAGTCCTCTGAGCAACATCTGGCGTAGTAGTCCATGAGCCTTGCCCATCTCTCCAGATTTGCAATATGCATCCATTAGAGTAGTATAAGTAAAAGTATCAGGATGGATCCCTGCATCTTCCATATCTTTCATCAACTTTACTGCTTTCTCTACATCTCCAGCTTTACAAAGACCATTAACAAGTGAGTTGTATGTGTAAATATTCAGTTCAAGACCCTTTCCAGACATCTCATGGAGAAGCTCGTGTGCTGTATCAAGTTCCCCTAGTTTACAAAGCCCATCTACCAGTGCAGTGTAAGTCACAATATTTGGCACCAACTGCATCTGAACCATTTTGTTGTGAAGAGAAAAGGCTGCACTTATCTCCCCTGCCTTGCAATAACCATCAATAAGCGCAGTATAAATGAATTCATCAGGTTCTAATCCCCGGCCAAGCATATCATTTAAGAGCGTATTTGCTTCATCAATTTTTCCAGTTTGACACAGACCAGAAATAAGGGCAGTATATGTAACCAAATCAGGAGTAATGTTAAAACATTGCATCTCATTGAACAGTCTGTATGCAGCACTTATGTTCCCAGTTTTGCAGAAGCCATCTATAAGAGTTGTGTAAACAACATTATCTGGAGCGACTCCCTGGGAAGTCATCTCCCTCAGGATTTTCTCGGCGCCAAGCACTTTGCCAGTCTTAGACAAAAGAAGAATTATACTGTTAAAAGTAAAAGCATTTGGCTTCAATTCTTTTACTTGCATTTCTTTGATGATCTTCAAGACTTGTTCAAGCTGTCCAGTAGCACAGTATCCATTAATCACAGTGCTGTAACTTACAATATCAGGCATACAGCCCCTCAGCTCCATTTGCAGGAGTAAGTTATGAGCTTCTTTAACTTTTCCTATCCGACAAAGAGAATGGATCATTATATTGTGTGATTCATTATCCCAGCAAACACCCACGTCCGAAAATTCATTAAATACCTTAAGCATCATTTTGTGCCCCTCAATATCATGCGAGAGACGAGAAAGAAATAAGTTACATGAAGAGACAGATAAAACCAAGCCATAGTGCAACATCTTATCAAAAAGTTTTCTTGCATAATCTAGAATTCCCAACTCAACAAGCACTTGGAAGAAAATATCAAAAACATATGGATTAGAACCCCAATCCTTATAAGTGTATATTAATTTTTCAAGAAACTGTGAGAAGGAAACTGTCACATCTACACTGGGTCTTGTCCAAAAATCATGAATAAGCCTATGTGCTGTCCTAGCATCTTTTTGAGCAGCGGCAATATGCACGACAATACAACGGACTTCAATTGATGGGTCCCTCCGTTGACACCACCAGTCAAAGAAATCCAGAACTAGTTTGTAATCATTCTTCACAGTCATGAGAACCCAAATGATGTGGTCAGGTCTGATTTTTGATTCAAAGGGCTTTAAAACACGGCGAATGTGCTCAGAGTAACGCTGCTTAATAGAAGTTGCTACGTGATGCACAAGTTCAGAGTCTCTAATGGAGGCTTTTTTAGGCGAATAATCTGGAAAGGGTCTCGCAACAGTAAAAGGAAGGAAAGAAAGCTTTTCAACCGCGCAATTAGTTGAAGAGCAAAAGAATGAGGTGTGTTTTATCACAGAACCCAAGTATCGATGATAAGATAAGAGTTGACAATGGTACGAAAAAACAAAAAGAGAACACCTCCTCATCTCTTTCAAAGAGAGCCATTAAAGCTTGCAAATGCCATGGCTCTCCTCCATGTATAAGACCAATTCACAGAAATTCCATCTCTTTGTCACCTGTAAAACAAACAGGGTAATCACACAAGTTATTGATCATGTAATATTTTTACTTAAAAGGCAATTTCTGACAAATACAATATCTGGAGAAGAAGGGAACTGAATAAAGACAAAAAATTAACCTATCTGATAATGGTGCTAACACTTCACCAATAATATCCAGAAATAAAACAGCAAAGTTAAACATTCAAGTCACCATATGTCGCACCTAACTGATGTAGAAGATTGAGTATTCTTCTTTTAGAGGAAAATATAATACTCGGCATTAATACTACTACGTTCGTTTTCAGGTACGAAATATTGCACTACTAATACAGCATTTAGTTTTAGCCTTTTAGGTTAAAAAAACTCTGCACAATAATACCTCCATAAGTTATACGAGATTAAATTTGTTACTTATACAGGATACAATGTGGAATAAGAATATGTGTATTCAGCATACAAAGATAAAGCTATTTCTTATTTTGGTATCACAAACTCTGCATGCCAATCCATGTATTATCATTCATCCCATAAAAATCCACTTATTATTATTCACAACAAAACAATCATGTACTATAATCTTTGCATAATTGGTATTTATAAAATGGCCCCTAAAAGTTATTGCAAATACACAGCAACACAACATACAAAGTCTTCAACTTTCAAGAGAAATACTCCGATAATAGATACTATTAACTTTTATTTTCTTTTTTTTGGTTAAAAATGGACAGAAGCTAGGCAATGGAAATTGATACTATTAATTGTTAAATAGTAAACTACAAAACTTAGCTTGAGAACATATACAAATTAAGTGTGAAAAGTCAAATTCCGAGCTTACTTAATTAGGGTTCAGAAGAAAATAGTGTAGATAGAGAGAAGAGAGGAACATACCACCCGATTTTTCGCCGGAGAAGGAAGCAAGTTTCACTGTTGTGTTGTAATGGACTCTCGCTCTCTCAAAATCCATTTTCAAAACTGATGGGCCGGACATACGTTGAAGCTAAGAACTTTATGGGCATGGATTTGGGCAAGAAAATTCTGGGCTTCCATTTTTAAATGTGGAGGACCATATCCAAAAGGCTCGAAACAGTAAAAATTTGCCCGCTATTTAAGCTAGGGATTTTTACCTTCATATACTGCATATTAAGCTTTATTATTCTCCTTAATTATATTTTAACTTAATTATATGGACATATATAATTTACCAATTATATACTATTACACCTCCTTTTTCCTGAAGGGGATAGGAAATTTTTCCAATTTAGGTGACATTAATCGAAATGAGATTATTTATTTATTTCAGAATCGCCACTTGGGATAATTATTATGGTGTCCAAGTCACCGATTTAATTTAAATCCAAATAGAGGAAATTGACTCTTATTTATAGTCCGCGAACACAGAAGACTGGGTAAGGAATTTTGTTAACCCAGGAGAAGGTGTGAGGCGCTCCCGAGTTCCGTAGTTTTAGCACGGTCGCTCAACTATTAATAATTGATCTAATTATCTGATTAATTACATATTAAAACCTATCGAGCATTTTTACCCTTTTAAAACTGTTTTTAGTATTTATGGAATTTGTTTGAACAAGTCGCGATGTCGTGCACTCGTTTGTTTTTGTACATACTGTAAATCGTGCCACGAAAAACGCACCCGCGATTTACAACATGTTTCTTATTATTATTCGGGTCACATGAAATACACACCTGAATTGGGATTTACATATCATGACTATGTCACGCAACATGACTCTAGCAATAAACGAATTTCAGAGTAACGCACAAATATTAACTTAAACAAGAAGTTAATGAGGGAATGAATTAGAGAGAGAAGAACAAATTTATGTGGTCACATAGAATGTAGCATGATCAAACAAATTCTTCATTCACTACAAAGGAGCATGAAACATACCTAGCAACAGAAGTGAAATATTGATCAAATAAAAGTCTGAAGCAAAAGACAGGTAGAATTTGACTGTGAACAACAGCAGAGAACAACGCAACTCTATGTCTCAATCCCAGAAATCCACAAGTAAGTCAAAACCAAGGAAACTCTAATGCAAAATCATTGCCAAATGAAACACAACTTCCCATTTTTTACAAGAAATTGAAGCATGCAAATGTGTCTCTCTCAAAATGAAAGAAAACAAGCTGAATTTCAGAGATTTATATCTAATTTGCCAAATTAATCAATCTTACCTATTTTCTAACAATTAAGTAATTGATTAAACTTATCACTAACAAAAGGAAATTATTAAGTTAAAACTAGAAGTTAAAATGACCATTGTCGTTTTTTTTAATGATTTTTTATTTAATAATGCAATTAATAAAAAACTTAAATGCAAATAAAAACCTAAAATGCAATGCATGAAAATTTTGACATTTTTGTGGTATTTTCTATAATTTTAATATATTAAATATGCAAATAAATGTAAAACCACAATTAACAAGAAATTCCTAAAAATTCTATAAACATTAAAATAATTAGAAAAAAATTATTTTTTGTGAATTTTGTAGGAGTATTTTAATCGGACAAAAATAACGTGCTCACTTTATTATTTTGGGGATCTTCACCTAACTAGTTTTGGTTTGGTTAATTGAATACGTGGAGAACCAGTTGAATCTCAATTGAAGGAGCTTGAAATTTAGCTAGCGTTTGACCATAGATTTCCAAATTTATTTTGAAAAATCTGGTTTGGGTGCAGTTTGGTTTGAAGATGAAAATGTGTTTGGACATCAGTTTTCGAAACATAATTCACTTTTTTTTTTTTTTTGATAAAAATGAAAATGTCTTATACCCACAAGTTCTAAAAACTATCACAAATACCCAACATTACCTTCATCAATAACATTCATTATATTATTACAAACTATAGTCCTGAACATAAATAAATACGGTTCAAAATAATCATTTTTATAATGAACTACATAATACACTATCAGATGACCGAAAAGATGAAGCAGCATTGTTACAAAATAATAAATGGTGGGCTCTTTTATAAAATACAAAGTTTGGAGCAATGTTTAAAAAATGTAAAAATTTAGCCGCTTTATTTTTATGTTTGCACCTGTACTCGTTTTTTTGTTAAAAGCCTTTCGAAAAGACAATTTTACCTTTATTAAAAGACTACTTTCTCTTCAAGTAAACCACAGTCCTCTACTTTGCAAATACTCTCTCTCTCTCTCTCTCTCTCTCTCTCTCTCTTCGCTTTTACGAAATCAAAATGGTTATCATCATTGTTTTTTGATTTTTCAACTGTTTGTTCGCCAACAATATTACGTATAATCACATGTACATTGCAGTAACTTTACGATTTAATTTCTGGGTTTTGTTTGTTTTTGTGATATTCATGTTTGATAGTTTGTTAGGGTTTTGTTCTATAGTGATTTTTGTCATGTATATCTTAATTTTATGGAACTGATGTTTTTTGTTTTTAATTATTGGTGTTAAATTTGTGCTTTGCTGAAGTTTTTTGTTTTGTAACTGGTTAACTTTAGCATTTTAGCATGTGATATTTTGTTTTATTTTTTGGTTAGTAGCTTATGTTTTTTTTGTTTTGGAGCACTTTAGCATATTGGGAGCTTAAGTTTTTGTTTTGTTTTGGTGATATGCTGAAGTTTTTGAACGTATGTGTCTGTTTTGTGTTTTGTAACTGGTGAACTTCAGCTTGTTTTTGTTTAGGAGCTGAAATTTTTCCTTTAGTTTTGGTGAAACTTCAGCATATATATTGGGAGTTAGAAGTTTTTGTTGTGTTTTGGTGAACCTTCAACATATTAGGAGCTGACGTTTTTTATTTTGTTTTGATGAACTTCATCATATTGGGAGCTTAATTTTTTTTTGTTTTGTTTTGGTGATATGCTGAAGTTTTTGAACGTGTGTGTCTGTTTTGTGTTT